>OX336417.1:4472476-4716324 GCA_946903255.1 Schistosoma spindalis
ATTCTCTCGTGTTTGCAGTTCACGAGTCCTAGTTAGGCGTCCGATAATTATCGAGGCTAGTATTTTAGATACTATATTAGTTAAATTAACCCCTCTATGGCTGTCAGGGGATGATTTTGACCCTCTCTTATATATTGAGACGATAAGTGATTGTGACCAGGTGTGGTGGATGACACTTAATTATGCTTATAATATAACTGTTAGTACTATATACAAGTTAACTACTAATATCTGCTATTTAGTGGGGAAATAGGTGTATCTTTTGGTATCAGATACAAAATATCTCACTTCTCTTAGGTCTTGTTAGTAGGTTTGTTTTTTCGTAGTTCTTAGTCCTTTACCTACGCTTGTAAGGTATTTTAATATGATTTTTTAACTAGTGCGAATTTGCGTGCTATACTTTGAGTCAGATTTTGTCCGTCTCTGATTGTCTAAACCGATTTTGATGGAACGGCGTTTGAACTTAGAACCCCGCGATAGAAAATCAATTGTTATAACTACTAAGCTATCGTGCTACACATTGAATCTTGTACTCGGATACCTGTACGTGTAAACGTCTATACTTGACGAAATATATTATTGAAACCTTTTACTAAAATTTATGCTGATTAATTGTTCTTGTTCTGTTGTTATTCCTTACAGGAAATTTACTTTCAATCAATTTCTTCATTAGCACAATTCACTTCGGCCTATTTAGAATATTTACATAAATTCTCCGAGTGTATTTTAGTTCACATACATAAGACTGATATAGATTTTGTAGAATTATCACAAATCTTAGCTTGGTAAGTTTATTTATTTAATCTATAAACGATAAAATTATAATGTACTGACGACATTGAGCGACCTACCAGCCAATCAGGAAACACTGCCTAGTTACGAAAGGATTAGTGGCAAAACGCAGTATTATAACAATTGAATAAGAGCTTCGATTTCAATAATCAACCCTCACATGTCGAATTCTTCTTTTCAGTAAAAGAAGACAGTTAGGTCTTGCAGAGTAGTAGTTGGGCTATTGTTGTGAGTTAGGACTATCACCACATTCAGTTCTCATCACCGACTAACACCAGAGATAATGTAAAAAGATTAGGGTTATTTACTTTTGTCGTGTATGTTACTTATGTCGATAGACAATGCGAATAGGAGAACATCATGGGAACGTCTTTGAAACTATGGTTTACCTGAGAAAATGGTCAACACAAGATCAGTACAAGACTGCCGCTCCTTTTGGAGTACCTATCTGGACTCTGATCATGCTCTGGTCTGCGCCAATCTTACCTTACTTTTCAATGGCCAACGAAGTGACCGCCACCAAAGGATTGATGTCAGCAAGTTGGTTGCGACTTCTGTTGCTATTAAGTGTCGAACAGCTTCTAGGCTAGCTACAATTCCACCGCTTGCGGCTTCGCGAAACGTCCCGCTTATAAGCACTGGGTTTATTCAGGCTCCTTACAACTCATCGAAGTCCGTCGGTCTACTCCGAGTAACCGTGAGTTTGACCACAAACCACAACTGTTACGTAATGAAATTGAGCAAACCTTGCGTAAGGACCGAGAAACCTGGTGGTCGGAGCGTGCTAGTGAGTTGGAAGCGGCAGCTGCATCTGGTAGCTACCGGAAGCTCTTCCAACCCATCCGAGCCGCTGGCATCAAGAAGTCTGGTGTGAGCGAAACAATCTGCGAGGGTGACGGGATGCCAATCACTAACATCCATCGACGTCTTGGACGATGGGCAGAGTTCTTCGAAGGGCAGTCCAACTGGCCTTTAACCCAAAGGTCTGACCCACAAGGCAGTGGAGCATCGTAAGAAGATGCAGTCCCATGGTAGCCGGTGACAAAAAATTAGTTCACACGCCATGTGTTCCAGCAGGATACTGAAGCCCATGTGCATCATTGGTTTGGGATCCGGTTAAAGCGCCGGACATTCGCTTTTCATCCTTTCATTTTCGTAAACAACACCCCCGCCACGAGAAGGCAATGATTAGGACTCCCCTGGCAGAGGCTGTATACGCGTGACCGTGTGAGAGCATTTCGAGAGGGAGGGAGGGCCCACCCTACTCTTGGCCATACCACGGCATTTGGCAACAATAGTCTACAAAATAATTTTGTATGAAAATGAATCGTGAAAATTTGTGTGACGTACTTGTTGCAATTTGCGACTGATGACTAGGTTCTCTTTTATGACTTCAGAGAGTTTCTTTTCGGCTGTTTGCGCAGCGGATAAGGCAGATTCGACACGGGATTCCATTTCTTCGAGACGAACATTTGACTGAGTGGTTATTAAATCCAGTTGGGACTCGAAGTATGCACGTTGTGATTCCAGTTGACATGTTAAGATAGCACTGAATTCCATGCTAATTATATCTAGCTTTTTGTTACCGGTTTCACTATTGGGCCCAAGCTGAAACAAATAAAAGGCAGCTATATGAAGGATTAGATACTAGCCTATAAACCAGGTTATACACAGTTGTTTTATTCCGAACGATGAAGTATGGTCAGAATAAAACAGAAAAATTACTCAAGATCAATGGTTTTTCTGACTATAATCGAAGCAGAAAAGTTTGGGAATACCCCGTCCACACTCTTGTTAGTTAGAATCAACAAGCAAAACCTAGACTGAGTAGTGTCATTATGAAGCTTCCGGCGTTTTATAGCAAAATTGGAGTGAACAGAGAATAAGAGACAAGCTTTTTCTAACGGTCATGTAGACCTTTCTTGCAAGCATATAAATACTATTAAGATAAGGTTTATTAAATAATTTAGCAGTTAGTCAGTCAGCTACAACGTAGGACCAGGCACAGGAATGCATCGGTCCAAGCCCTCACACAAATCGAATGATTTATGTGGCGTATATGTTTTCGATGCCTCCTTGTACCAATAAATACATATAAATATGAAGTGCTGGTACGAAGTGGTTGAATTAGAAGTCAGCGTTTTGCTTCAGTGGGGTCAATTGTTTTCCACTCCAGGTTTCGTTTCGTACTGCTACATGGTCGGAAAAATCCTGATACAGTCTATTTTGTCATTGAACCAACGAGCATGAACCATTTAATCTCTTTATCATAATTTTATATTACTTAGAATTATAATGGTATGTTTGCTATGTAAAGAAATTCTTCGCAGTCACATCTCAGGCTTTGTTATTCGATATTCTGTGTCTCAGTGAGATAAAATGTCCTGCAGGTGCGTAGGAGCTATCCGGTCAGTCAGTCAGCTGCAACATAGCATCCGCACATATATGCATTGGTTCAATTTGCCATACCGCATTAGCACAACAAGATGAACACCGGATTCATAGAAGTAGTTAATTCAGTTGTGGTAATATATAGAAGAAAGAGTGTGTATAAGGAGATAGTACAGGAAGATAGAATTAGTTCCTAGAAAGAAAGATTTGAAGTGATTTTAATCTCTTAGTTTAAAGGAAGACAGAGAGTGTATACACCGACGCCATTGTGATTGATTCCGAGCCATGTCACCAAGAGTCTCCAAACATTGGTTACGATAGTCACGCGGACCCCAACCAAGTAGTCTGCATTTACCAACATCGCTAAGAATAGAAGTTAGCGACTTCAAGCACTGATGTCACGTTTTGGTTTGGCCACGCCTAACTTTCTTCCAACCATCCCCAACACTGGTTAGCATTGGACGACGTGGTAATCGGTGTTCAGGCATACGCAAAACGTGACCCAACCATCTCAGTTGATGAAGATTCACAACCTCATCAGCTGATTTACCATCATCCCCTAATACCCTATGTTTAACCTTACAATTACTTACCCGATGATCCCAGAAGATTCGAGAAATATTTCTGAGGCGTCTGTGGTCAAATACTAGTAGCTTACGAGTATCGTCTACTCTTAATGGCCACGTTTCGCAGCCGTAAAGTAGAAGAGAACGAACTGCCATACAGTATACTCGTTCCTTAATTGATAGACAGATATCTCGCCTTCGCCATAGGTCATGTAGGTTGGCAAAATCCAAACGAGCTTTCTGAATGTGTGCTGAGATTTCGTCAGACACCAACCCAATAAGGCTGATCAGACTTCCAAGATGGGTGAAGTTGTCGACGCGTTTAACTACTTCACTCCTTATCCGTAGTCCAGGTGTTGACGCAGACCAGTCCTGAAGCAACAACTTGCATTTAGAGGGAGAGAAGCGCATCCCAAACATCCTGGCATTGTTGCTCAGTGCTACCAAAAGACTGCATTTTATCAGCGTCTTCACCAAACAGGACTATATCATCTGCGTATTCTAAGTCGATAAGTGCATGTCCTAGAAGGGGAGTTGAAGGTCGAAGTAGAAGTAATAATAGGAATTGAAGAGGGAGATGGATTATGGATACGGTGATCTCGAGTGCCGTTAGAGGTATGAGGGTAGTTATCGCTTTTCGGTTGCCCATACCGTGGAAGGGTTGTTCTGGAGGTACCTGAAAAGGAAATTGGGTTAGAGGTTGTCTTAGTGACCCGAGAGCCTGACCAGTGCCTAAGAGACAACTGCTTGAAGTCGGTCACACACGTACTTGTTGAGATCTTACAGCCGGAGACGGATATTTGTGGGATACGGCGAGATATGCATGTTTGTGGTCGACCTTTTCTAACCCCACTCTTCCTTGTGGGAAGGTAGCATCGCTGTCATGCTGGTTGTCTGAAGGAAATACCTTACTGCCGTCACATCTCTGTACAGTCAGCAGTACGACTTCATCTTCGGATCTTGGATTTGCTGCTTTTCAATCGACCTGTCTGGCATGATTGGACCTTGAGGAACGATTGTTCCAGCCAGTATAACTCGATTGGTTCATCACGATAGGCAACCCCGACCACCACGTCAAGGTAACAGCAACAGTCGAGAATTTAGCTGTATACTGAATTCAACAAATTAGATAGTAAAAGGTCTTATATCATTTGCACCAACAGAACTAATGGTTCATCTTAATGAGCAAAGGATAGATATCACTAATATCCAAAAGGTTTAGCAAAAGTATTCAAGGCTACAGAAAAAAACACATCTTAATTATATAATTGGTGTATTTATTTACTTATTATTCGTTTGAACACAAATATTGGTACAAGAAATAACCAGATACATATGAGCCACACAAATCTCATTTGGTTTGTGTGAGAGCTGGAATACTGCCCGGGTGTCCAAATCGAAGCAGGTGGTTTTCTTAGGGGACCACACCCAAAGTCCTCGACCTGAAGGTCTGATCCACAAGGCAGTGGAACAACGTGAGGAGATGCAGTCCCATAGTAGCCGGTGACCAACGATTGGTTCATACGCCATTGGTTCCTCAGGTTACTGGAGCCCATGTGCATCATTAGTTTGGAATCAGGGTTTTCCAACTCCCTTAGGTGGACTCTCCGTGTCCACCAACTCGGTTAAAGCTCCGAATATTCGCTTTTCGTCCTCTCATTTTCGTAAACAACACTCCCGTCACGAGGAGGTAGAGTAGGACTTCCCTGACAGAGGCTATATACGCGTAGCCATGTGAGAGCGTTTCGAGAGGGTGAGCGGAGTCACCCTGCTCTCGAACGTACCAGGGGGCATCTGCGGGTGTAAATTAGTCTCAACGTTTGGATCAAATACAGAAACTGCTCAGAAAGCATTTTAGTAAATAATTCAATGTCATAACCTAGCCAAACAAGTTAGGATTCCTAGATGCGAAGAATATGGTAAAAATACATTGACTTCGTATGTTTTTATACGACCCACTAAATAAACTCCTATACAAGCATATATCTTAGTAACCTAACATTTCGCGCTACACAAAGGAATGCACTAATAGCGAGAAAACAAAAACGGTAAAGTTACTGACCTGAACTAATTTTCCATCCTCATGATTAACAGCTAGCCGATGAACATATGCATCATCAGCGTAATCCCAGACCAAAGTTTTGCCGAGCTCTAAGGCGAATGTATGTCCTGTTTCCTCAAAATGCACCTGGGCATGTTTTTGACCATAACGACCACAACCAACGTGACCACATATGAGACAAATCCATAAGTTTTCTCTTATATCACAGTCTGCACACTGACTGTCAGAGAGCATTTCAGGTGACTGAACATAACGGCAAACTGGGCAACTATATTAATAAATAAGTGGAAATTTTTTGTCTTACATGGTGTCTTCTACCTGTGAAATACACCCATCATGGAATGTGTGGTTACATAAAATGGTAGTCAGTATTCCTTGCACGGGTTCGTCCTGTGGTTAAGAATAAAGGTAGTGAAAAAGTTTATAAATACAAAAACTAACCAGACGCTCCAAACACACCGGACAAGAGGGTAACTCCCTTAAATCTTTGGTGGGAAATGCAACGCCCTGAAAAAGTGTGAACAAGTTCTGGTTAATATAATCATACTGTAGAAGGGTGAGTGATCTCTACATGTGAGACATACATTAGTTGGCACGCTTCTTGTTCCAAAGTATTGTAAGAAGTGCCATTGTAAGTATCATAAAAATGGCCTGTGTCTTCCTATAGCTGTAAAACGGAAATAACATATACGTACAGGTGTACGAAACTTTATCAACGCCATATACTGATTTGGAGTACTATCCTTTACGATTTTCAGCTCTACAATCACATTACTGAAAAGTTTAATCATAATTTACAAACAAACCGCATAGGTGAAATAAACCTCAGTAAGTCTTTTACTGTTATATGAGATGGTACAGAAAAGAAACATAACACAGTGCTCGTAACCATGTCATTACGTCGTGGCACTTCTCTCCTAAGAAGCATTAGGATGTTTTGAAACTACGTACTGATTTTTGTATATATGTATGATACCTTCAGTGGTTTCGACAGTTGGATTACCAGACAGAAAACTTATCTCCTCACATTTGTCTAGATCCCACGACTCTGGAGTATCTGTAAGAGAAGGATGTTGACACACATACAAATTCCCTACCCATTGTATACGTTTCCACAGTAATTTGATTGAATTGCCTGCTACCTTGAATATCTAAAGTATTTAAGTCGGAGTGCCTAGCCTTTTTAAGCGACTTCCGAATAATAAATGGATACGGTAAGGAGGGAGCTATACAGGTAAAGATGAAGCATATAATAACTTACAACTGTATGAAAGCGATTTTGATAAATTTTTTTTCGTTTCCTCAAATAGTATTACTAAGTGATAGAGTGAATGAGTATCCATTCCACGAGGAAGTAGAATTAACACACCATGATGGGAAAATGCTGGGAAAATGTTATTCTATCCAGGTAACAAAGAATACGGCAACCTCAGCAAAGAAATGACAGGTTTGTATGAAGAGTGACGTTCAGTCAGTATTCCGCCCTCGTTCAAGTTACTTCCAATATCCAATATATCAATGCTGAAATCGGCTGATGTTATCCAATCTTTTGGTAAAGATTGTTGTGGAGATATGCCTGACAAGCTTATTTTGTGAAGTTTTTAATGTTATTTGTATTTATTTTGTCAATTTTTTACTGTATGTACATTTATCATTAAGTGACTGTATGTGTTGTCTAATTGTATGAATTTGAACACACTTTTTCCGTCGTATTACACTTATAGCATGACACACTGTTGACTGCTAACAAATTCATTGTCGCACATTCCAATCTGTGTGGAATTGCATTTGAGTGCCTCCATATACATTTGTTACTGCCTCATACAACTTTTCGTGTGTCCACTTTAAGCTTATTACTACTTTCTCTTTTACTAGCTTTTACCATACAAATCACATTTTTCTGATCTTAATTTTTCTGTTCACCAGCCATCCAATCTCTTTAGTCGTATTTTTCGGCTAGGTTTGGCAATATTTTATTCTTTTTAAGCTTGTAGTGACCTACTTTTGTCAACAGAACGCGATTGGTTCGATGAAAACAATTATTATTATAACCAATTGTACCAGTGATTGTTTTATTGTGCTCGTTTGTTTAACTGTGCTAATGACAGCCATTATACTTACTCTCCCGTTGACTTCGAACTTGTACGAATCCGGTTACGCTCAGTAACCACGCTTGTACTCCTTTGGCACGATCTCGGTATTCTTTCGTTACCACGAGATTGCCAACAAATATATACGACTACTACAATCATCTGCCTTCTGATATTTTGGCCTACCGGAATTTTATTGGTCTATTGGCAAGTAGTCTGGTAGCGGTGTTCATAGTTCAGCTCAACTCGACACCACGCTACATTTGGTGACCCAAATTTTGGAACACGCCTCACCTTCGGTCAAATCTTCTGCAACTGGTGAATCTACATCTACGACCACTTGGCAATCGCAACCAAACCTTCCAAAGAAGTCAATTTTGGTGAGTCTATCGCTTATCTATCCACGTCTGTCATATATTTTCATATTAATTTTTAATATATATATTTGACATGACGGATAACGATAAGAATAGTATTAACGTAATAGACTCTGACGTACAGGTTATACACTTTCGACCTGTATCTTTTATTCCTCACGATCCCGAAGTTTGGTTTGCTGCTATAGAGTCTCAATTTGAGACCCGTCATATTACAAGCCAACGGCAGAAGTACACTTACGCTCTCGAATGTTTACCGGGAGACCATTTAGTAGCTGTCCGTGAGGTTGTCCTCAATTCCGATGTGCCCAATGTTTACGATCGTCTCAAGGAGGCGGTCCTCAGACATTTCCTTCCATCGAGGGAGGAACGATTGAGGACGTTATTAGCACGTCACCCCCTGGGTGATGCTAAACTGAGCCACCACCTCACGCGCCTGCAATCTCTTGCAGGACCCACGGCAGCCGATTCTGAAATTGTTAAAGAACTGTGGCTCGAATCTCTACCAGCATTTATCCAACCTACAGTTACGGCCCTGCTCGAGGACGCACCACTGAAACAGGTAGCCCTCACAGCAGACAAAATTCTAGCTAGGACTGGCAATCGAGACAACTACGTAGTTGCCTCAACGTCGCGTCCGAAAGTCGATATCGACGGCAGCCACTCCTCGGCTCAAGGTGACAGGGAAGGGTGTATTCACACACGTCTTAGTTTTCGAGACCGTTGTAACGTACCCCAACCCTACGTCCCTCGAGTCCGCTCACGCTCCCGAAAAGCCGTCAACACTCGCCCAACGGAGGCATCTTCCAAGCCATGCCAAAAGGCGGCTTCGGAAGCGAGTGAAGGTTGGTGCTGGTTTCATCGATCCTTCGGATCTGGTGCCCGCCGTTGTCGAGCCCTGTGCTCATACAAGGCGGGAAACTCCAAAGCCGGCGAGTAAAAGCGGCCGTACTCGCCGGCCCTGCCCCCCAGGTTGGCCGTTTATTTTACGTGCACGATTATCGCACAAACGCTAGGTACCTAGTGGATACAGGTGCCCAAGTTTCTGTCGTACCACGAGGTATCATCAAGTCACAAGCTACAATGCTTCGACTACGCGCTGCAAATGGCTCAGCCATTCCTACCTACGGTACACGACAACTCGCGGTCAACCTGGGCAACCGACGACGGTATCTGTGGACGTTCATCATTGCTGATGTTCCCACAGCCATACTAGGTATTGATATCCTACAGCACTATGAATTGCTAGTCGATTCACGTAGGCTGCAGCTAATCGATACTTCGTCGAACAGCAAATTCATGGGCTTTAAAGCTCACACAAACGCGTACCGAATCCTCGGAACTTTTTATTCGCGTGACGATAAATTCCACGCCTTATTCGAGAAATCCCCCAGATTAACTAAACCACTCGAGGAGATTTCATCGGTGACCAATCGTGTGGTACACCACATAGTCACCCGCGGACCACCAGTCACGGCAAGACCACGCCGACTGGCACCGGACAAATTAGCCTTCGCTAAACGTGAGTTTGACAATTTACTATCTGCTGGTATTATTCGTCCTTCTCACAGTCCTTGGGCCTCTCCTTTACATATGGTGCGCAAAAAGGATGGGGTTAGTTGGAGACCTTGCGGCGACTACCGAGCATTAAACGTAGTTACGCGCTTTGATAGCTACCCCATCCCCCACATACACGACATCACAGCATCGCTCAAGGGCACGACTATCTTTTCTAAAATCGATCTGGTACGAGCATATCACCAGATCCCAGTCGCTCTTGAAGACATCGAGAAAACTGCTATCACGACTCCTTTCGGTCTGTTTGAGTTCCTACGAATGCCATTCGGATTACGGAATGCTGCTCAAACTTTCCAAAGGTTTATCGATAGCATAGTACGAGACTTGGATTTTGTTCACGTCTATATTGATGACCTGCTGATCGCATCATCAAACGTAGATGAACATTATCAACACCTTACGCTATTATTCCAACGTCTTTCGGATAATGGAATAGTAGTCAACCCAGAAAAACGTGAATTGGGTGAATCAGAAATAATATTTCTGGGTCACATCATCAAACAAGAGGGTATTCTGCCTTGCGAGGACAAAGTTCGAGCAATCAAGGAGTACAACGTGCCGTCCTCAATCAAGGAACTGAAGGCTTTTCTCGGTTTGGTTAACTTCTACCGACGTTTCATCCCTCACGCGGCAGAACGGTTACGACCATTAACCGATTTACTACGCGGTAATCCACGCAAATTAGAATTGAACGATACCGCACGTACTGCATTCTCAGAGATCAAAACGGCTCTCGCTGAAGTTACACTCCTCGCTCATCCTGACCCATCAGCCACGCTTAGTATAGCGGTTGATGCATCAGATTTCGCTATAGGAGCCGTTATGCAACAGAATATCTCCGTTAGTTGGTAACCCCTTGAATTTTTCTCACGACACCTTACTCCCACGGAGACGAGATATAGCGCTTTTGGTCGCGAGCTGCTTGCAGCCTACTGCGCCATCAAACATTTCCGGCACGCAGTAGAAGGACGTCAATTCATCTTATTCACCGACCATAAGCCCTTAACGTATGCCCTGCATACCAAGTCTGACCGCTACTCACCACGAGAGTGCAGACATTTGGACTATATCTCACAGTTCACGACAGACCTTCGTCACATTAGAGGCGAGTCGAACTACGTTGCCGATGCTCTTTCACGTATCCAGACGAATGCAGTTACCTTACCGGTGCTCGATCTTCCTGCTATGGCCGCCGCGCAAGCAAACGATCCTGTATGTACAGAAGCACCACAATCTTCGTCCCTTCAGTGTCAGGAAGTACCCCTAGCTACTAGCTCAGGTACTATCCTATGTGATATTTCTACCGGTCTACCTCGACCCATCGTACCCTCTACCTATCACCGTCTCGTCTTCGATGCCCTTCATGGATTGTCTCATCCAGGTATCGCAGCCACATTACGTCTCATCGCTGCACGATACGTCTGGCCGTCCATGAATAAAGATGTTCGTATGTGGGTAAAGCAATGCTTACAGTGTCAACGATCAAAAGTGCACAGGCACGTAGCTGCCCCCATTGGCACGTTCGCTACGCCTGATGCTCGCTTTGATCACGTTCATATAGACATTGTAGGACCATTGCCACCATCGCATGGGTATGATCACATACTCACGTGCATTGACCGTTTTACAAGATGGCCCGAAGCTATTCCCATCACGTCTATCACGGCGGAGACAGTTGCTCACCGCTTCGTAGAACGATGGATAGCATTGTACGGTTGTCCCTCGACTGTCACGACCGACCGAGGACAACAATTTGAGTCCGCATTATTCTCCTCACTGACCCGGCTGCTTGGTACAGAACGCATACGCACTACCGCCTACCATCCAGCATCGAATGGTTTAGTCGAACGGTTTCATCGCCAACTTAAAAGTGCTCTCCGAGCACACGAAAACGACAATTGGTACGAAACCTTACCGCTCGTTCTCTTAGGCATCAGAACGAGTTTGAAGGCAGATATTCAATGTTCCGCCGCTGAACTTGTATACGGCACGACATTGCGTCTGCCTGGGGAATTCTTCACACCGCGGAGCAGTAATGATTTCGGTAAATCAGACTACGTCCATCGACTGTCTGCATTTATGCGAACGCTGTCTCCGGTGTCAACTCGAATACAACATCGACAGGTCGCTCTCCCTCGAGAGTTATCTACCTGTTCACATGTTTTCATACGAGTAGATTCGGTACGCAAACCTCTACAACAGCCTTACGAAGGCCCTTTTCACGTGATCTCTCGTCTCGAAAAGACCTTCAAGGTTGATCGACACGGCCGCGTCGAGATCGTCAGCATTGATCGTCTCAAACCAGCACACGTCGATGACAGTGCCCTACCCGATAACTTGAGACTCAATGCTAGACCTATCAAACCTTCTAGCGGGATCTCTACGTCTACCTCGGATCCCACGCTAGATACATCAGAGACCTCGTTCTCACGTCCCGGTCAACAGCACGCGTCATCTGCACCATCTACGGACGAGACTTCCGTCTCACGTCCAGATCGGCAGACCACGCCGCCCTTGACCTCGGATGAGATCACAGGCTCACGAAGTACGAACGAGACTACCGTCTCACGTTCCGGTCGCCGAGTACGATTACCCGTACGCTTTCGCGACTAAACGCACAGTCAATAACGGATACGGTGTAGGATTATTCCTATACTACACGCATGCTACACTTTTCTTTTTTTGATTTTTTTTCTGTATCCTGAGCCCACGCCTCCGACCATCGTCCATTTGATAACGTCGACTTCAGTCAACTTTGGCGAAAGCTGGTTTGGCCACCCACGCTCTAGTCAACGCACTCAGTCGATTATCTGGTTTCGAATTCGCCTGGCATACGCTTGGTCTTTATGGTCGCGTCCGGCTTCTTGGCTCAACGTGGTTTCGTCCTACGTCTGCAGCGTTTTCTGGTCCGCATCCATACGAACGCAATCATCAGATCCTGGATACAAACCACTCTAGTGTGGTATGCTAACTCGACCAACAAATACGGCACACTTCTCCTGGTACCGTTCTGCGCAAAAGACCTTCGTTGGCAACTCGAGGATCAATGATCACTTCCTGTTCCGCCAATTTCCTCCGTCCTACAACCGCAATTCTGCCGATCAGTCCCACGAATCAAACCGCTAACTATCGAAAGTGTAAACCCTTTCTAGCGGGGGCTCCTGTAGTGACCTACTTTTGTCAACAGGACGCGATTGGTTCGATGAAAACAATTATTATTATAACCAATTGTACCAGTGATTGTTTTATTGTGCTCGTTTGTTTAACTGTGCTAATGACAGCCATTATACTTACTCTCCCGTTGACTTCGAACTTGTACGAATCCGGTTACGCTCAGTAACCACGCTTGTACTCCTTTGGCACGATCTCGGTATTCTTTCGTTACCACGAGATTGCCAACAAATATATACGACTACTACAATCATCTGCCTTCTGATATTTTGGCCTACCGGAATTTTATTGGTCTATTGGCAAGTAGTCTGGTAGCGGTGTTCATAGTTCAGCTCAACTCGACACCACGCTACAAGCTAACCTATGGTCATTTGTTGTCTGTTGTCAATTCGTATTATAATAGGTCTTGAAGTGTTTCGCACTATTTTAGGCTTATATACATCTTTTTGACGCAGTTCTATGGTTACTAGTTTGTAGATCAGGGTGGTTATTACTAATGATTCTTTTTTTCCTTCGTCGCTATACTGATATTATTTGACCATGTGAATGAACTTGTTTTAATACTCATACGTTTTGCTCTATATTTATTTTATTTTACAGTCTCATTGGTGGGACTATTTTTCTCAAAACAGGATGTTAAGCACCTAAGCAGGTTTGCAGTTTCAATTATTCGATTTCCTAATTTTACTTCTCTCAACATTGCATGCGTTTATGATCTTTGACTTCGCTTCCTTATGCGACAAGTTAATTATGATTTTTTATAAGTGCTAATGCAGATCGCATAACACTCGAATTATATGACGAATTTTCTTTGCGATTACGCACAACTCATCTGCATATTCAATATGGAATAAGGTTTACATTTTTATATTTTTGTCGATTATCTTGTAGCGTGGTGTCGAGTTGAGCTTGACTATGAACACCGCTACCAGACTACGTGCCAATAGACCAATAAGATTTCGGTAGGCCAAAAATCAGAAGGCAGATGATAGTAGTAGTTGTAATATATTTGTTGACAATCTCGTGGTATCGAAAGAATATCGAGATCGTGCCAAAGGAGTACAGATGCGATCGGCAAGAAAAGGTGCGTGCGTAGTCGAAAACCGCGTAGAAGGAATGGAGTACAATGGAAGACCAAAATGGCTGCTATTAGCACAGTTAAACAAAGGAGGACAATAAAACAATCACTGGTACAATTGGTTATAATAATAATTGTTTTCATCGAACCAATCGCGTTCTGTTGACAAAAGTAGGTCACTACAATCTTCATTCCAACGTACATATCACTAAATCTTTCCTTGGGAAATTCTTGAAATACAAGACTGAATGATACTTCCATATCTAAAACTCCAACTTATTTTGAAAAAGAAATTTGGCCCTGTTGAATGCCTTTGAAATAATCAAAGAAACTATCAAAGATTCCTAGTAGAGTCACAAAAAATGACCATAAATTGCAACAGTGAGGAATTGAACAGAGTAATAAATATCCGATTAAAAAGACAGTATACTCGTTTTTTATAAAAATTGCAAAATTCGCAACCGGAAAATTGAAAGTTGGAAAAATCAGAAATATGTAAGTATGAAAAACACATGTGAAACAAATTTAGCAAAAATAATAAAATGACGATATGAGAAAAACACAAGACTAACATAGAAAAGAAAAAATAGCGCAAATAAAGACTTGTAAAAATGTTATATTGACAAATGATAAAATTCAAGTAAGCAGAACAGGCATATATGTTTAAAAAGATGAGCAAGAAGATGGACAATGTGTTGAATCTCAAAGCAAACAGTACTGAGTTCGAGTTTCCGAGTGGCCATCAACTCTGAGGTGCAGGTACATCCAGCTGACGAGTCTCAAATAGGACGAAATGCGCATTCTGTACTCCGCCGCTACCCACCTGTTATATTGAAGTTTTGCTCGTTCCAGTTATTGAATTACGGTGTGTCGATCTACTGTAGCGTGGTGTCGAGTTGAGCTGAACTATGAACACCGCTACCAGACTACTTGCCAATAGACCAATAAAATTCCGGTAGGCCAAAATATCAGAAGGCAGATGATTGTAGTAGTCGTATATATTTGTTGGCAATCTCGTGGTAACGAAAGAATACCGAGATCGTGCCAAAGGAGTACAAGCGTGGTTACTGAGCGTAACCGGATTCGTACAAGTTCGAAGTCAACGGGAGAGTAAGTATAATGGCTGTCATTAGCACAGTTAAACAAACGAGCACAGTAAAACAGTCACTGGTACAATTGGTTATAATAATAATTGTTTTCATCGAACCAATCGCGTCCTGTTGACAAAAGTAGGTCACTACAGGAGCCCCCCGCTAGAAAGGGTTTACACTTTCGATAGTTAGCGGTTTGATTCGTGGGACTGATCGGCAGAATTGCGGTTGTAGGACGGAGGAAATTGGCGGAACAGGAAGTGATCATTGATCCTCGAGTTGCCAACGAAGGTCTTTTGCGCAGAACGGTACCAGGAGAAGTGTGCCGTATTTGTTGGTCGAATTAGCATACCACACTAGAGTGGTTTGTATCCAGAATCTGAAGATTGCGTTCGTAGGGATGTGGACTAGAAAACGCTGCAGACGTAGGACGAAACCACGTTGAGCCAAGAAACCGGAAGCGACCATAAAGACCAAGCGTATGCCAGGCGAATTCGAAACCAGATAATCGACTGAGTGTGTTGACTAGAGCGTGGGTGGCCAAACCAGCTTTTGCCAAAGTTGACTGAAGTCGACGTTATCAAATGGGCGATGGTCGGAGGCGTGGGCTCAGGATACAGAAAAAAAATCAAAAAAAGAAAAGTGTAGCATGCGTGTAGTATAGGAATAATCCTACACCGTATCCGTTATTGACTGTGCGGTTAGTCGCGAAAGCGTACGGGTAATCGTACTCGGCGACCGGAACGTGAGACGGTGGTCTCGTTCGTACTTCGTGAGCCTGCGATCTCATCCGAGGTCAAGGGCGGCGTGGTCTGCCGATCTGGACGTGAGACGGAAGTCTCGTCCGTAGATGGTGCAGATGACGCGTGCTGTTGACCGGGACGTGAGAACGAGGTCTCTGATGTATCTAGCGTGGGATCCGAGGTAGACGTAGAGATCCCGCTAGAAGGTTTGATAGGTCTAGCATTGAGTCTCAAGTTATCGGGTAGGGCACTGTCATCGACGTGTGCTGGTTTGAGACGATCAATGCTGACGATCTCGACGCGGCCGTGTCGATCAACCTTGAAGGTCTTTTCGAGACGAGAGATCACGTGAAAAGGGCCTTCGTAAGGCTGTTGTAGAGGTTTGCGTACCGAATCTACTCGTATGAAAACATGTGAACAGGTAGATAACTCTCGAGGGAGAGCGACCTGTCGATGTTGTATTCGAGTTGACACCGGAGACAGCGTTCGCATAAATGCAGACAGTCGATGGACGTAGTCTGATTTACCGAAATCATTACTGCTCCGCGGTGTGAAGAATTCCCCAGGCAGACGCAATGTCGTGCCGTATACAAGTTCAGCGGCGGAACATTGAATATCTGCCTTCAAACTCGTTCTGATGCCTAAGAGAACGAGCGGTAAGGTTTCGTACCAATTGTCGTTTTCGTGTGCTCGGAGAGCACTTTTAAGTTGGCGGTGAAACCGTTCGACTAAACCATTCGATGCTGGATGGTAGGCGGTGGTGCTTATGCGTTCTGTACCAAGCAGCCGGGTCAGTGAGGAGAATAATGCGGACTCAAATTGTTGTCCTCGGTCAGTCGTGACAGTCGAGGGACAACCGTACAATGCTATCCATCGTTCTACGAAGCGGTGAGCAACTGTCTCCGCCGTGATAGACGTGATGGGAATAGCTTCGGGCCATCTTGTAAAACGGTCAATGCACGTGAGTATGTGATCATACCCATGCGATGGTGGCAATGGTCCTACAATGTCTATATGAACGTGATCAAAGCGAGCATCAGGCGTAGCGAACGTGCCAATGGGGGCAGCTACGTGCCTGTGCACTTTTGATCGTTGACACTGTAAGCATTGCTTTACCCACATACGAACATCTTTATTCATGGACGGCCAGACGTATCGTGCAGCGATGAGACGTAATGTGGCTGCGATACCTGGATGAGACAATCCATGAAGGGCATCGAAGACGAGACGGTGATAGGTAGAGGGTACGATGGGTCGAGGTAGACCGGTAGAAATATCACATAGGATAGTACCTGAGCTAGTAGCTAGGGGTACTTCCTGACACTGAAGGGCGTAAGTGTACTTCTGCCGTTGGCTTGTAATATGACGGGTCTCAAATTGAGACTCTATAGCAGCAAACCAAACTTCGGGATCGTGAGGAATAAAAGATACAGGTCGAAAGTGTATAACCTGTACGTCAGAGTCTATTACGTTAATACTATTCTTATCGTTATCCGTCATGTCAAATATATATATTAAAAATTAATATGAAAATATATGACAGACGTGGATAGATAAGCGATAGACTCACCAAAATTGACTTCTTTGGAAGGTTTGGTTGCGATTGCCAAGTGGTCGTAGATGTAGATTCACCAGTTGCAGAAGATTTGACCGAAGGTGAGGCGTGTTCCAAAATTTGGGTCACCAAATGTAGCGTGGTGTCGAGTTGAGCTGAACTATGAACACCGCTACCAGACTACTTGCCAATAGACCAATAAAATTCCGGTAGGCCAAAATATCAGAAGGCAGATGATTGTAGTAGTCGTATATATTTGTTGGCAATCTCGTGGTAACGAAAGAATACCGAGATCGTGCCAAAGGAGTACAAGCGTGGTTACTGAGCGTAACCGGATTCGTACAAGTTCGAAGTCAACGGGAGAGTAAGTATAATGGCTGTCATTAGCACAGTTAAACAAACGAGCACAGTAAAACAGTCACTGGTACAATTGGTTATAATAATAATTGTTTTCATCGAACCAATCGCGTTCTGTTGACAAAAGTAGGTCACTACACTACTTGCAAATTACGAACCCAATTAAACGACAGAACTAGACTCCAATTTAGATACCAAGTTTATTCGCAATTCACAAATAATCGACCTAATGTTTTTCTAACAACAATAATTATAACAATTACAAACAAACCCTCAATTTTTTAGGTTCCCGGAGCAAAACTTCCAAGTACCGAACCAAAGACAATGGAAACCAAAATGTCTGAAAATAATGATATAAACAAACAAGTTCAGAAGTTGAGTAAAAGAAATACATCCAAAAAACACAGTAAAATTATGAATGAACAATATAAATGTCGTAATCACCCGAATGTCTTTAGTTCTTCTGTAACACTCCCGACCAAAAGAATCTTGTTCTTTTTACAGAAAATTAAATAGGTAACAACAATCCAAGTATATGCATCACAAGCAATCAACAAGCATTCAATATACCAACAATTTCGTCATCCCTACGACTTAAACTAGTGCGCCTAGGGATCCGAGTAGCTACCTACCATCCACAGCTTCAAGAAGACAGTTTTTGAATATCTCCCACTAGAATCCCTTTTCTTGTCCTCAGTTCTACGTGTATCACAAATCTATCATCACTCAGTATCACTCCCTGTACTAGACCTATGTCCGCCTGTTTTTCTCAGGGAAGTCAGAACATATCATTACTAAGTCACCCTCCCGTATGTTCCTCTCTAGTTGGTCCACTTGTATCTACGTCGCAACAGCGAAACATATTCCCCAGACCAGCGTCTCCAAAATACCTGTGCCACGTAATTCGCTTGCTTCCATCTCTTAGAATTCCTGTCATTAGATAGAGTGTTAGCGAATTCTGCAACATTCTCTTGCAATAGTAATAGTTTCGCTGGGGTTATTGCATCAAGATCCTTTGGGTCGTTTGTAACGGGAACCAAAGGTCGATTGTTAATTATACGTTCAGCCTCTGTCATGAAAGTTTCAAGACATTCATCTGTCAAAGATTGTCTTTTTACAAGATCAGCCAATACCCTACGCACAGAGAGAATCATGCGCTCCCATACTCCTCCCCGATGACTAGAAGCCGGAGGATCGAAATGCCGGTCAAGCCCCTTTCTTAGTAAATCAGAGTGTATACGCTCTTGCATCCAACCCTGAAGACATTTTCTTAGTTCACGTTCAGCCCCCACCAGATTTGATCCATTATCACTGTATATCTCTTTTGGATAGCCTCTCCTACTGACAAACCTCATTAGTGCCATGATAAATGAATCTGTGGTAAAACTAAATGCCACCTCCAGATGCACATCTCTCAACCTTAAAGAAGCGAATACACAAACATATCGCTTCTCAGTGCTTCTACCATGTTCAAGGGGTCCAAAATAATCTACCCCAACTGACAAGAATGGATAGTCACCACCTTCTATCCTGATCGGAGGTAATGGTGCTGTTAGTTGCTGGATGGGACGGGCGTTCCTGTTTTTACAACAAACACAATCCTTTATCACCCTCCTCATGGCTACACTACCCCTCAGCACCCAAAATCTTTCTCGGAACGTCGCCATTACCTGTGTAGCTTCAACATGTCCCTCCAAAATATGGTAATACTGTAGAATCAAATTTGTGATTGTGTGCTTCGATGGTAATATTATAGGATGCTTCCTCGACTCGGGCCAGGAACTAATTTGGAGTCGGCCACCGACACACAATAATCCGTTTACCGTCATTGGATTTATGATTCGTAACGGTGAGTTTGTTATTTTTACCTTGATAATGGTATCAGACGACAACATTTCCATCTCTCCGAAATACTATGCGTCGGACGTATCGAATTAAATCTAAGCAAGCTAAATTTAACTGATCAACTCTGAGCATACCCACATATGGAGACAGATCAGTTCTATCAAAACGCATTATCAATAAATATAACTTAAATCGGGTTAACCATGCAACAGCTTTAAGTAATCTAATCCAATTTGAATAATAATTAATAAGCAGATCAACAGTGGATACTTCAACTATTACATGCGTAGACATTGCCTTCTTTAATTCCAAGATATGGGGTTCAGGACCCTGTACATCCGCACCAGGCTAACACTCTTTTGGCATCTTCAAAAACTGTGGAACCTCCTCCCATACTTTGACATCATTGATGTTGAACCTGACCCCTCTGGATGCAAATTCTGCTATGTTTTCCTTAGAAGATACGAATCTCCATTGGTACACCTTAGTATGACTGTCTTTAGTCGAAATCCGCTTTACTATGAATGTTTTAAACTGGCTCTTCTTATTTCTAATACAATGTAGGACAATTGTGGAACCCGTCCAAAATTTAACCTCTGCAAACTTAATATCTAACTCAGACTGCGGCTGGGACCCCATGCGAGCTGCTAACACTGCTGCCGTAAGTTCCAAGCGCGGTATAGTTTGAACCTTCAGGAGGGTTTCTCTTGCCCTAGCCGTTACAGGACGAGAACATAAATTTTAGAGTAAATGATTCATGGGAAGTATAAACGGTGCTAACTATCCCAAGTGATAGCAAAATGAAGCTACATTCCACCTTGCCTAGTGAGGGGACGTCTCAGTATGCGAACTTTAAGTTCAAACGAGTCAACCATAATATTCCAAAATAATCCCAATGTGCGTTCCAAAGGAAGTCTTTCAAAGTCAAACTCTCTTGTGGCTTTTGCCCTCTCCTGTGAATGAATTGATTTGAGAACTTCTAAACAGTTACTTATCAACTTGGTAAGTCTGAACCCGCCTTTTCTGAGGATTAAGCCAAGGGTTTTCGTCAGCTCAATTGCATGCTGCACAATATCAATGGAGACCAAATAGTCGTCGACATAGAAACTGTTATCTACGACTTTCTGGACATGCTTATTCAATTCCTTACCGAATGTATCTACCGTCTCCCTAAGAGCGAAATCAACACAACGGGGGGAGGACACGGCTCCAAATGTATGAACTGTTAAACAATATTCCTTAGCCTCCCGTCTGATATCGCCGTCTTTTCACCACAATAGACGAACCGCTCCATTAGCTTGTCTTGGGATTTTTACTTAAAGAAACATCTCTTCGATGTCAGTGGCTAATGCTACGTTACCTAATCTAAATCGTAGAAGTACACCAGTTAGACTATTAACAGTATTTGGTCCTTTCAAAAGCTGATCATTGAGAGAAAAACCTTGATAGACAGCTGCACAATCAAAAACACTTCTCAATTTTTCAGGCTTTTTAGGGTTGATAACAAAATGATGAAAAATATACCAACAAACAGCATCACGGTCAAATACATCCTTACTAGCTTCAATGATATAGCCCTCACTTAAATGTTTATTCATCACAACTTGATATTTCTTCAGAAGACTATCATCTTTCATAAACCTCTTGCTTAAACACTCTAGTCTGGGTTCAGTTAGTTCCAAATTATTCGGTAGCCTTGATTTATCATACTTCCACGGTAGACCAACTTGGAAATGGCCACCCTCCAGCCTAAAAGAACTACTAACTATTTCTAGAGCTCTTTTATCTTCGACTGAATATCCATTGCGAAACATATATGCATCCTCGAACTCATGATTATATAATCTCTCTTTCTCGCAAAATATCATTAGTAGAGCAATGACACCACTGAACTTGATGTACAGACTTTGATACTCCTTTAGGACCTATAATCATCCAACCGAGATGAGTAAGCACACCAAACGAATGCTTCTTGTCTCCCAGGCGTTGTTCCACGACCCAATGCGCAACTGGAGCATTATACCCAATCAATATTCCTACAAGATTACTTTGCAACCTCGGAAGGGTTATATCCTTTAAATGTTTCCACCGTCTCAGCTGGAGTTAGGTTAAAGGTTCTGCATGATCGATCGGAAGTTTCTTGGTTGTATGAGACATGGTGATCCTTATAGGACCTCGTTCATTCAATGAAAATATCTCTAAATTTGCTTCCAGACATCCACCAGTAGTAGTCCCATTCACAGTCGTCACTTTTATCGAAGTCTCCTTACCTTTGAGACCCAACTGATTAGTTAACTCTTCGCATACAAGAGAGGTATATGAACCACTATCTACAAGGGCGTATGTTTCCAAACATCCTTCGGAACTCTATAGTCTGACCGGAATGATACCTAAGGAAACCTTCGAGGAGTTTCAGTCCTTAGCTAAGTTCACCACATGGTTATCAATACCATCAATATGTAATGATGAATTATGCCGAACCTTGTAATTCTCAACGTCACACTTGAAGCCTCAGTTCCATGACTTAGCTATGTGACCTTTCCTCAAACATAAATAACATAGACCACATCTTCTTACTTCCTATCTCCTTTCTCTTATATTCATTTTTGTTAACTTTGGACAATCTGTCGTCTCATGATCACCTAAGCAGATTTCACAACGTGAAGCCCTGAGTTGTTTGGGTCTCTCCTGATTGAATGAAAGTGTGATCTCCTATCAGCTTGGCCTTCAGAATTCCTTTTACCGAACCTTGAGTTACACTGTATTAATCTACCATAACGTGTTCGAGCAATTCTGGCTCTCTCTTATCCTTCCCGTGTATCATGATCTTGTTGGCTCTTGTCCTGCTCTATACCAAATAAATCATATAAAATTCGTTCAGCCCTATCATAGCCCAAATGACTGGAGAAAGAAATACAAGCTTTAATTGCTGTTCTGGCCTTTCCTTTGCAATAATATAACAAATACGACAGCAATCGGTCCTTATCTGACAGTTTACCCTCTATAATGATATTAAACTGACTAATGAAACGGTATTACTGGCCCCGTTTCCCATCAAAGTACATCATATCGATCCTAGGTAAAACCATATTATTAACCAATGTATGTAACGTGTCCTTTAGTTCCTCAACCCAATCTCTTTTTGAGATGTTACATACCTCCCTTGAGTGATTATTACACCCAGGCAATATCGAGGCAATCTGGATACTTTGTCATTTTTTTGGTGTTTATAATCATTGTGAATTCAAGTATCGGTATTGCTTTTTTAGTGACTTCTTCAAGTATTTTCGAGTTTTATCAAACTCTACAGCCTAAAACGCACAATTCATTTAGCTTGTGACTCATCTCATATTTACAGCGATACCCAAACAATTAAAATGTGATTAGATACAATGTATACCGCAATTGCATAATCTGTTCGAATTTATATTGTTTAATTGGCGCTACATATTTTTTACCATTCAAACCAGCGTGCTAGATGTGCGTTAATGACACTGTGATAGCTTAGGTCAGTTGATCAAGAGTTGACCTCAAGCAATTAGGCATATGTCAAAACATCGTAGTTCAAATATCCATTCACTTTTATATTTTGTATAGGCATTATATTTCTAATTATTTTGAATGTTGAGAGGTTTTTTTTGTCTGAACAAGGAATCCCACGCTCCACTGTTACTGTGCGAAGACCAAAATGAAGACCTTGTAGCATGGGGTCAAGTCGCGATTGACTATGAACACCACTACAAGAAGAATACGTTCCAGTTAATCAATATGATCCCCGTAGGTCAATATCAGAAGGCAGATGATGGCTGTAGTCGAGATGTATTTGCTGGCGATCTCGTGGTATCGAAAGAATACCGAGATCGTGCCACAATAGGACAAAACGGCCGTCCAGTGCTTCCAGGTTTTCAATGGTGGTCTAACATCAATCGGTTCATGATCTCAATCAAAAACTTGATGATCTCCACGACCCCCTATACTGGAAATTAGTATTTATTGAAAAATTGAAATTAAATATGTTCTGAACGTTACAAATAATTTTCCAAGTTCATAATGTGTGGTATTATATATGTGACGACCGAAATGTCAGAATGTGGTTTGAACGCATAACTAACAAACCAAAATTTATTCGATTTGACCAGGCAACGTTCTTCTGTATAGCGTACAAAGCGTTTTGAGTTACTCGTCTTAAATCAAATCAAAACACAAACTGTTTGCTCATTATAAAAAGCTCTAATTCAAGAGAACAAATTATATCGAAAATACAAAATACCTCAAACGGTACGGCCTGTGATATATAGTCAAAGGTTTCTCTCACACAAATAAGAGTGCCAAACGACAAACGAAAGAGTTCATACACGAGGATTCAATACCTGAGGATCAATAAGAATATTCCCAACAAGATAGGATCAGATATCTACCTGCAGGGATTCCAGCAGTCTTCCCAAGCAGACAGTCAAAGGTTAAAAGTCACAAACTGAACGACGCCGTGACCGTAAGCCAAGTCAAACACGACCTTTTTGTCAGTAGTCCAGCAACATGCAACTAAAAAATTAGGTAACAAAGGGCAAGTCTTTATTCAAAGTCATGTAATAAAAGTCCAGACGAGGAAAAATGAAGAACATAATGTGAATAAAAGAGATCTGGGTAGAGGTTAAAAGCACAACAGGAAGAAGAAACAAACTGTCCAACGAAGTGCTGTTGAGGGATTTCTAACGTTTTCTTTCTATTACATTATATATACGTACAATTAGAGTAATAAATTAAAAACCTTCGATGTTAGCGCTTCCCATTGGAAAGTTTGTCTCAAACAAAGAATCTTGGCTAATCGAGAGACTTCAATGACACTCAAGAGCAGCAGGTTGCTTCAATCAGAATACAAAAGACTAGATGGCTGTGAATGAATCTCGTAAACTTCTAGGTTTACCATGAGAACTAGATGACAACCAATCATCAAGCTGGTTATTGCAACACAAAGTAGTAGCTATGGCCACTGCATTATCAGTTATGAGAAACTTTACTTGCGTATTTGACAAAAACGTGTGATATAACCCAATTTTTTCGGGATGTAGACGATGTTTTTGTTATCAAACCGGACGGACTAAGTTAAATGTTTAAGCAGGTTAAGAATATACCGGATGACATTAAGTTGATCAAGGAGATAAAATCTGAGGACTATTGTTAGCAGGATATAGATTGAACTAAAGCCTGTTTCGTGCACGATTGTGCTGGGGCTCTCTGGCAAATCATTTCTATGCCAGCAACGTTAAGCAATAAGGACAACTAGGTCGTAATAAAAGAGCTTTTAACAATCATAAAATAGCATTTGTCGGCTACTAGACCGAAAGGTGTAAAAATTTATGTATTCAGAAAATCAATGCATTTTAAGATATATTTATGTCACAAATCGTTACATTCTCTTTTAAAGAAAACCAAGGCCGTCAGAAAATTGACAAACAGAAGCAGTGAATTTGTTAACGAAGCAGAAAACGAACAGGTCAAATTGTATAAGAACTTTCGTCTAAACTTGGTCGAAGGGTTTAAAAGTATTTGGACGCCGAGTTGATGTGAAATATTAAGGAGGAAGAATGGTATTGTAAAATCTAGACGAATGAACTATATTTGATCCTATTTACACGTAAGACTAAAAACTACTTCAAACCGTTTCCAGAAAATATTATTACCGAATGATTGAAAAAACACTGTATGTTACAGAAGAACTGAAGATATTTGACTGATTAGAGATTTTATAATGAATATTATTAGTTTCACTGTTTTTGGATGTATTTATTCTACCGAACTTCTGAATTTGTTTGTTAATGCCAAGATTTTCGGACAGTTTGGTTTCTCTTTGTCTTAGGTTTTTGCTCCGAGGACCTACAAAATTGATTTTTTTTATTATTGTTGTTAGAATGATATTTAGGTCGACTATTCGTGAATTGCGAATAAATTTGGCACCTAAATTGGGGCTTGGTTCCATTGTTAATTTGGGTTCGTAAATTGCAAATAAATCGACATACCGTACTTCAGTAACGGAAGAGAGAACAAAAACTTGAACGTAACGTTTTACTCATCTTGTACCGCAAAGAAACATCTGAGGAAATCAAAATAATTATTTATAAATATTATACAGGTGAATTTTTGGGCTAGTGGTACCGTCAGGTCCATATTAGTGAAAGTGATGAGCAGAATATCAAAGTAGATGTAACAAAGTTTTCTATGAAGTTTATTGTCATACGTTTAATGCCGTATATGTAAGAGAAACATTCACAATTGAATGTGAGTGTGAGGGAACACAATCAATGTTTGAGTCAATACTCTAAGCCTTTGAGAGTATTTGAAAAACTTGATAACAAATAGGAAGTAGCACTATATTCATTAGAAACAAGACACAAGATCAACTTTGGGGAACCACTGTACTTCAGAACACTCTTCGCGCTTATAATGAGAAACTAACAAATGAAGCTTTGTATATACGGGTGAATAAGAACAGTAACAATAGAAAGGTTGGTTATGTGCGCTTATTTAGCCAGTGATTCTGGTTAATTTTATCTTCATTTTCAATTAAACATGACAGTTAACCATAAGAAAAATTCTACAACAAATATCTTATGATCCTACTATACATAAAATAAAAAACTGAACATGATTGGACAAGCTTTTAGTGTGGCTTCGTTTTGAGACCTTAATTATTCCTTAATAATTATGTTTCAGAAAAAGCTCAAAATGATGACACTCCATATTTTAATCTATAAAATAATTTCAATTATAATTTTTATGGGTGATGTAAACTACGTTAAGTTTTGCTAGGGTTTTTGAAGCTTCTCAGTATTACACCCTCTGGAATAAAAGGTGCAATCATCACAGACAATCAGTAGATTAGCAAACGGAAAAGTGGATCTCTTACTGCAATTTTAGAAAATTACTTTAAAGTACAATGACAGTGACAACTGATAATTCACATGAAGCTGAAGACTATATAGAAACTATCCGAGGATCCCTATCTAACTTCTGAACCTTACGATATTTGTCTAAAAGAAACACTACTATTTGTCTCAGAACGAAAATCACATCAATATTTACTATAGCCTCAAACAGTCAGGTGTTAGAGCATCAGTTACACTATCCATAACAGTATTAAAGAGAACGCTGACCCTTCAAATATCCGATGAACTAAATTATAGTGTGTTATATAAAAAGAGAAGAGGTATGACTCCTATATCAAGTGATATCGCTAGAAAATACATGACTAAGTTTTGTGTTGGATTAAGACAATAAACGAATAAACTAATGGTGAAGTAGTGCCATTACAAGTATAAATGCGATCCAATATATTGAAAAAAGGGGCAAAATTGTCTCAGTTTAAACGCCACAGAAACAGTTGGACATAGAACGAAGCTGATTAATGCAGCTGATTGAATAAAATGCAGGTAAACAAATTCAGATAAAAAGATGATAAGTAATATTGAGTAGACGTTTTTGGTTAAGTTCATTGTGAAAATGATAGATTATAATAAATGTTCGTCACAAGCTCTAAACAATTATTTACATTTAAGAAATTAAAAACTGCAAAACAACAATTAGAATAAAATTAATTGAGTGTTAATGATTTGGTAAAAATTTCGTACAGATACAATTAGAAATAATGAATGAAATGTTTGTTCACTAGTGAGCACATTGTAATTATCAATTTCGGTGTTGTGGAGATTGTCAAGATTTTGATTGAGATCATGAACCGATTGATGTTAGACCAGCATTGAAAACCTGGAAGCACTGGATGGCCGTTTCGTCCTATTGTGTGACTGCTGTGCAGTGCGCATGCACGATCCCGCTCGCGAGATTCCAACCCAGGACCTTCAGTCTCGCGCGCGAACGCTTAACCTACTCGACCACTGAGCCGGCATCCAACGGTGTCAATGTCTAACCTCAACCAATCCACGAAGTTGCGCGACCATCTTCCATTGTACTGAGGTAGACACCTGTTTCTACCCGACACGGATTAGCTCCACTGGTCACGACTTCTCACCACAACTCCGAGAATTCTCTCACGAAGCTCGTCACTAGTGAGCACATTGTAATTATCAATTTCGGTGTTGTGGAGATTGTCAAGATTTTGATTGAGATCATGAACCGATTGATGTTAGACCAGCATTGAAAACCTGGAAGCACTGGATGGCCGTTTCGTCCTATTGCGGGATTGATGAGCAATGCGCATGCACGATCCCGCTCGCGGGATTCCAACCCAGGTCCTTCAGTCTCGCGCGCGAACGCTTAACCTACTCGACCACTGAGCCGGCATCCAACGGTGTCAATGTCTAACCTCAACCAATCCACGAAGTTGCGCGACCATCTTCCATTGTACTGAGGTAGACACCTGTTTCTACCCGACACGGATTAGCTCCACTGGTCACGACTTCTCACCACAACTCCGAGAATTCTCTCACGAAGCTCGTCACTAGTGAGCACATTGTAATTATCAATTTCGGTGTTGTGGAGATTGTCAAGATTTTGATTGAGATCATGAACCGATTGATGTTAGACCAGCATTGAAAACCTGGAAGCACTGGATGGCCGTTTCGTCCTATTGTGTGACTGCTGAGCAGTGCGCATGCACGATCTCGCTCGCGGGATTCCAACCCAGGTCCTTCAGTCTCGCGCGCGAACGCTTAACCTACTCGACCACTGAGCCGGCATCCAACGGTGTCAATGTCTAACCTCAACCAATCCACGAAGTTGCGCGACCATCTTCCATTGTACTGAGGTAGACACCTGTTTCTACCCGACACGGATTAGCTCCACTGGTCACGACTTCTCACCACAACTCCGAGAATTCTCTCACGAAGCTCGTCACTAGTGAGCACATTGTAATTATCAATTTCGGTGTTGTGGAGATTGTCAAGATTTTGATTGAGATCATGAACCGATTGATGTTAGACCAGCATTGAAAACCTGGAAGCACTGGATGGCCGTTTCGTCCTATTGCGGGATTGATGAGCAATGCGCATGCACGATCCCTCTCGCGGGATTCCAACACAGGACCTTCAGTCTCGCGCGCGAACGCTTAACCTACTCGACCACTGAGCCGGCATCCAACGGTGTCAATGTCTAACCTCAACCAATCCACGAAGTTGCGCGACCATCTTCCATTGTACTGAGGTAGACACCTGTTTCTACCCGACACGGATTAGCTCCACTGGTCACGACTTCTCACCACAACTCCGAGAATTCTCTCACGAAGCTCGTCACTAGTGAGCACATTGTAATTATCAATTTCGGTGTTGTGGAGATTGTCAAGATTTTGATTGAGATCATGAACCGATTGATGTTAGACCAGCATTGAAAACCTGGAAGCACTGGATGGCCGTTTCGTCCTATTGTGTGACTGCTGAGCAGTGCGCATGCACGATCTCGCTCGCGGGATTCCAACCCAGTACCTTCAGTCTCGCGCGCGAACGCTTAACCTACTCGACCACTGAGCCGGCATCCAACGGTGTCAATGTCTAACCTCAACCAATCCACGAAGTTGCGCGACCATCTTCCATTGTACTGAGGTAGACACCTGTTTCTACCCGACACGGATTAGCTCCACTGGTCACGACTTCTCACCACAACTCCGAGAATTCTCTCACGAAGCTCGTCACTAGTGAGCACATTGTAATTATCAATTTCGGTGTTGTGGAGATTGTCAAGATTTTGATTGAGATCATGAACCGATTGATGTTAGACCAGCATTGAAAACCTGGAAGCACTGGATGGCCGTTTCGTCCTATTGTGGGACTGCTGAGCAGTGCGCATGCACGATCCTGCTCGCAGGATTCCAACCCAGGTCCTTCAGTCTCGCGCGCGAACGCTTAACCTACTCGACCACTGAGCCGGCATCCAACGGTGTCAATGTCTAACCTCAACCAATCCACGAAGTTGCGCGACCATCTTCCATTGTACTGAGGTAGACACCTGTTTCTACCCGACACGGATTAGCTCCACTGGTCACGACTTCTCACCACAACTCCGAGAATTCTCTCACGAAGCTCGTCACTAGTGAGCACATTGTAATTATCAATTTCGGTGTTGTGGAGATTGTCAAGATTTTGATTGAGATCATGAACCGATTGATGTTAGATCGGCATTCAAAAACCGGAAGCACTGGATGGCCGTTTCGTCCTATTGTGGGACTGCTGAGCAGTGCGCATGCACGATCTCGCTCGCGGGATTCCAACCCAGTACCTTCAGTCTCGCGCGCGAACGCTTAACCTACTCGACCACTGAGCCGGCATCCAACGGTGTCAATGTCTATTTAAAAAATTAAGTCTAACAGGCAGGTGTTTTAACTGAACTACACAAAATGTGGATAAGTCTTTATCAGGTAAATAATGTTTGCAGAATATACAATTGGAATAAAGTACACCAACGGTGTTTGTAATTTACAAATATATTATTTATTTTTAATAATCTACCCATTGCTCAACTTATTCGTAATCATCAAATCAAACCTTGGTAATGATACTTACTAATTTTCTATGTTCGTTCACTAAAATTGCCTATAACTAGGGTAGGACTATATATTATATATGGTTAACCAAAGCTTGCATCTCATTTTTTAAAAAATTGATTCATGACTATGTTGTTTAATTTTTTATAGCTCTCAAAGTGAGAAAAATTTAACTTTTATCGTGGTGTAGTTTCACATCATATTTTGCGTTCCGAGGAGATTGCTATGTTAGGTATTCCTGTTAAATTACTATTTCTGTATTCCCGTTGAAATATTAGTTACTTCAAGAAAATGTTTTCGTATGTGGAGATTATTTAAAGCGATTGAGCACAGCTTTAAGGAGAGGGAAGCGGTGTAACATTAGCAACACCGTAAGATAGAAACGACCTTTGAGCTAGGAATATACAAACATCTCATCAAGAGATTTACTCCAACGGCAAACATACACCGAAACCTCTCAACACTATTTGTGTTTAAAGGTTCACTAAAATTGTTTTGGGATATTCTGACAACAAGGAATATCGTCAAAAATGTCTATGACTTAAGTTAGAACCTCTCTGGATCAGGTATATTGAATTAAACCTTGTCTTTATCTGTCAGCCTATAAATTGTATTTCTTATTATTCGGCATCCAACCCTACATAATCTATGATGTCATCCCACAACCTACGCAATAAAAAATATTTTAGCAATTCTGAGAACCTACACAAACTCAATCATGTGGAACAGATTCCTAGTGAACCTCCGCAGCAGTAAAACTATAACCCGGCTCGAAAGTCTTCCTGATGATTTACTTTCCGAAAGTTTGTTGTCACCTACTAAATATCAATGTGTTTAGTAATGATTTATACAAACAAAGGTATATAACACGTAGAAATTATTATTGCATAAAAGTTTATACTAATATCAAGTTATAATCTGTATCCTGTTACATAAATTTATATGCATTCATCCGAGTGCGCTAAAAAAGTAGAAAAAAATAAACAGTTTACTTCAGAGGTTGATATTCACTACACACTTATTATCATGATTGAACCCTGTCAATAGTTGTTCATTTATTTCCTATCTCATACTTTTCCTTCTAAATAAACACTAGTCTTAAGTATCCGAAGTTTGTAATTAAGACAATATGATGTGTTAAATTTTTTTTAAAAATAATTTAGATTCACTTTATCTTCACTATGTATACATATAACTCATATATAATAGCTAATATTTGAACGAAGAATTTGCTTTTTCATAAATTCTCTTCAGGTTCTACAATTATATAACCAAATTAATAATCCGGAAAATGACCAGGTTAAGGGCAAAGTACATCGTTTACAGTATGTGAATTTAGGGTTGTTAAACAAACAACATTAAGACCTATTCTAGATATGTATAACTCTCCTTACTATACTATAGCTAAATGGTTGATAACTTTATTGAAACCTCTCCATGAAAAGCTTGTAAAACAGTGTTCAGGATGTATTCCAATTTGTTGACAAAATCAAAAATGCAAATACGTTGGGATTAAAGATGATGTCATTGGATGTAACATCGTTATTGACAAACGTCCCACTCATAGAGACTGTGGAATACATAGGTGAACAACTGACAGAAAATGAAATTGAAAATACTGTTCCTATTAATGTCGTGAAAGAGTTATTACTCAAATGCACCATGAACGTGAATTTCAAGTCCAACGGTGAAATATATAGACAAATAGATGGTGTTGCAAAGGGTTCACCACTGGACTCTTCACTAGCTGATATTTTTCTAGTCAAACTAGAAAATGGTCCATTAAAAAGATTATTCAAAACTTCACATTTTACTGTAGATATATGGATGACACGTTCATCCTCTGTAAAGATAATAAGTCACAGCATGAGGTTCTTAGGCGATTCAATGAAGTACATCCAGCCATTCAGTTTACATCTAAAGAGAGTGATGGTCGAATAGCCTTTTTGGACGTTTGTTTAAACATTATTATTAATCTCCCCTACACATGATTCATTCACTTCGCATTTATACCTCCTTATTATGTTTTATTAATTTTTCACACAATATAGCCTTCCACCAAACATTTGACCGAATTGTAGTTGCTTTATTATTTCTCTTACCCTATCTGACATATATTTATTCTGATCGTGGATCTTAAATTTCACTTAACATAAACGCAGATTCAAGTTGACATTCTATCTGAGTCATATCAACATTAACAATTCTATTGTATTTTGTTTACAATCCTAAATTCACATACTTTAAACGATGTACCTTGCCCTTAAGCTGGTCATTTTTTGGATTATTAATTTGGTTATATAATTGTAGAACCTGAAGAGAATTTATCGAAAACAATATTATTCGTTCAAATACTAGTCTTTTAACATGATGGGGATCTTTAAATGATTTTAATTATTTTATTAGATTTTAAAGAATTTTATTATGAATTATTTGCAAGTAGTATTGCAGTAATTTTACTGCATGTTTATTAATGTGTGTATTAACCGTTTTCTTGTTAGTTGATTCGTCAGTTCAAAAAAAAGACTATTCAACAAATAAAACACATCTGGATGAACCCATCGAAACTTCAAGGAACAATAAAATCTCCAAATTATCCATCAGTTTATCCATAGAACTGTAAACTTTTATACATTATTAATATACCTGAAAAGAGATTGCTTCGATTGAAATTTTCAGATATTCAGTTAGGAAGTAACATGCCGAGTACCAAGTAAGTTGGTTTATACTTGTCGTGTTTTATTGACCAGTGTGATTACCAAAAATCTACTAAGTTGTAGTTATTTTTAATGACTGGAATTTCAAGAACTGTCTAAGACCACTTGAAAAAAAATAAAAATGAATTCTGGCCACAGTTAATGTTTACATTTTTTCATGGTGTACACAGTATTTGGCGATAATGCAATATCAAAATATATTCCGACGATGACTCGAACGGATCCCAACTCAGTAGTCTAAAAACACTGCACTTGCCTAAGGATCTGGAGGTCCTGGGCAATTAATCGGGACTATCGTAGCATCACTCCAAACTATTATTGCACAAACACAAATTCTACTGTCAAATCTTACTGTGTTAAGGATTTATTTTTCTTTTATTTTGTTCATGTTCATTTGTCGATAAATACATAATCGTTTAGTCTTGTTTTTTGTTCACAAACGCACTTAATAAACTATCTACGTATTTTGCGTTCCATTCATTTCTACTACCTTTTCTTCTTTAAAGTCAACTCAATACACTGGCCATTTTTTTTACATCAAATGTTCAGAATATGGAAGAGACAGGGGATGCCAACAAATCAGCTGCCGAAATGAGGAGATACAACTTGGCAGAACTCGAATACAGTGAAACGAAAAGTTTTAGTGAGATTTTGGAATACAAGAATCGAAGGACGATAAAGAATAAATAGATGTGTGCCATTACAAACGTCTTTGAGTCATGTCACTCAAAGTCTAACCACTAGTTACGATGATCACTCGGACCTAAACCAGGTAATCTGCGCTTGCCTGCACTGCTCGGTTCATTTACCAATGAATTCATGAACTGAAATCACCTTGATTTGACAGCATACTCCTACATTAGGAAGCATAATTCGTCTAGTTAGCCGGTGGTTAGGTATACGTATACATACATACGCATATCCCAACAACTTCAGTAAATGGAAATACACTGCATTATCAGCCGATATAGAAGATAATAAAGAATAAATTAATCTACCTCGTTTTAGTATGCTTTGAATCATGTTACCTGATTTCCCTAACCAATTATTATAGTTAACGTTTGAACCTCATCTAGATATTCTTCAGTTGCCAATATAGTTCAAATCGATATTCCTTTTACTTGTGAATAAATGCCACGATTTGGTTTGGTCATCCTTGGTTTTTCTCTAACCCACTCCTAAGCTAGTCAGCATTTGGCACCAAATTAAACGTTAAGTTCTGATATATTGATAATTATTCCTCATAGTCGTGCTCACATTAGAACCTTTTCTTTTGTTAGTGTATTTACTTGTGCATCCACCGAAATTTTCGATTATTTGAATCATAGATCAAACAATTTTTCACTTATTTAGTATCATTATCTCCCACTCACAAAAAGTATAAATCGACTGCTAACTATGGGAAACTAGACAAAGTTTAGATATCGGTTCAATATGTACCAAAATGTCTTGGATACATACTGAATCAATAGACTAGATATTAAATCCCAGATGAATTATTTTTATATAAGTCTTCTTTCTGTGTTGTCCCTTCACGAAAACACTAAAGCAGAAACTTCACTTGGTCTGAAATTTTCTACGCTTTATTTCTCATCCATCCGTAGCATTTAGCCCGTGACAAAGAACTAATATCACAACTTCAGAAACCAGCTATTTTTGCTTGTATGATGACAGTATTTAGGATTACCTATCGTATACATACTTTTATTAGTAAGTTGTTTTAAGTTGCTCATTCGTCAAGGACACAGGTTTACGTATTCGATTTTGAGCAATAATGTTTATACGAGGGATAGGGATACTACTATTTTTCCCCCTGGACTGAATTAAATAAAACGAGTTTGAACCCGTGAACTACTGGTTTTGAAAGGAAATTACTTTAGCCACTAGGTCGTTTCCCGATTAATAGATTTACGTAGACTCCAAACTACATTATATTTTTTGAGTCAAATACTTGCTTAAAGTATTTGTAGCGGGTTTTTAGAACATGTTCATTTCCTTTATTGTACTTAGGCAGAATACTAAACTCCGCCTGTAGCTCTTCTAGATATACTTCCGATTTAAAATCCGGGTGGATGAGGAGGGTTTGGCATGAGCTGTCCCTATCCCATAAAAAACAATCTTCCTAAAAAAAACTAACCAGAATAAACAATTTAAAACATTCAAACTTTGTCCTAGGAGTTGAAAGATTATGACCCCCCATGGTGAAAGTCGATATTCTTCAGAAGTCACAAGGTCGATGTTTCTAACAACCAGAGCAACAATTAATACAGTTACATCGAATGTTCAGAATATGGAAGAGACAGGGGATGCCAACAAAATAGCTTCCGAAATGAAGAGATACAACTTGGCAGAACTCGAATACAGTGAAACTCACTGAACCCAAGCTGGACAGAAGAATAGATTCGGGAGAGATACTGCTGTACTCTGATCACGAGGAAGAAAATACTCCGCATACATAGGGAGTTGTCTGATGACATCCAAAGAAGTACGTAAAGCACTCAGGATGGGAATCTCATGAACCTAGAATCATCAAAGCATCCTTCAAAACAAAGAAGGAGGGAATCACAATGAATGTTATCCAATGTTATGCACCAAACAATGATGGCAATGACGGCGATAAAGATCAGTTTTTTGAGAGGCTGCAATCAATCTTAGCGAAGTGCTCAGGAAGGGACCTGACCATTCTGATGGGGGGCTTAAATGTCAAATTCGGACATGAAGATGTCATGGGACGACATAGACTGAATGGAAGAAAGAAACGAGAATGGTGAAAGATTTGCAAATTTATGTGCATTCAACAAAATGGTTATAGGTGGCACAATATTCCCACACAAACGCATACACAAAGCTACATGGGTCTCACCAGATTACACTACAGAGATTTAGATGAATCATACTTACATCAGTAAAAAGTTCGGAAGGTCAATGGAAGATGCAAGAACCAGGAGAGGATCTGACATAGCTTCAGATTACCACATGGTGGTAGCCGAAATGAAACTGAAGATAAAGAAGCATTGAACAACTGGAGAGACAGCATTACAAACGTTCAATACAGCCTTCATTTGAAATACTGACAAATTCAAGATAGCTCTCAGCATCAGGTTCCAAGCCCTACAATATGTACTCAAAAAAGATGAAACCACTATGGTGGACAATTGGAAAAGGATCAAGAAAGTATAGTGGACAGCTTGCATGCAACTAGACCTAGTCCTTCTATCCCACACACATCAACAAATGTAGGTGAAGAAAGCCAGTTTAGTAGCAGCATGCCTCAGCAAACAACAGAAAAAGAAAGAGTAAGTAACAACCAAATCACACTTGATGGAGCTTGGAAAGAGGTGGGAACTTTTGCGTATCTGGACAGTATCAGCAATAAACAAGTGGGATCTAATGCAGATGTGAAGGTACGGATTGCGAGAGCAAGAGCAGCATTCATACAGTTGAAGGACATATGGAACTCAAAACAACTGTCAACCAATATCAAAGTCACAATCATCAATACGAACGTCAGGACAGTTCTACTGTGCGGAGTTGAAACTTCTAGAACTACCACAACCATCATTGAAAAGGTACAAATATTTATAAACAGTTGTTTACGCAAGATACTCGATGTCTGTTGGTCGCATATCATAAGTAACAGCCTACTATGGGAGAGAACAAACCAGCTTCCAGCTGATAAGGAAACTGGGAATAGACGTTGATAGTGGATAGGACACACATTGCGGAAACCATCAGACTGCACCTGATGGTAAGCTCTGACTTGGAATCCTCAAGGTAAAAGGAAAAGAGGTAGACCAAAGAACACATTGCCCCGGAAACCTTAGACAGACACCAAAAGAATGGACAGCACATGGGAACTTCCAGGAAGAAGAGTCCAAAACAGTGTTGGTTGAGGATTCCTAGTTGGCGATCTATGTTCCACGAGGGGTGCTTTGATGTCCTAGTGTCCGTAAGTAGTTGATTTATTGATACTTTCGTTACCTTTGGAAAATGTTTTTTACTCGATGTCGTCCAAGTTAATGGGTTCCGCATTTCCACAAAGTTGATCTGTTAAGCGTCTCATGAGAGACGCGGTTCTGTATGAACCTTCGATGAAAACTGACCAAGCCGTTAAACGTACGTATTCGCTTGACTGTGGTTGTTTCTGGGTAATCCGGAATGGCCGTTATTTTGCTTTAAAGATGGTGGATACATTGAACATTAATAGTGTGTCCGAGAAGATCCAGGGAGTCGGTCCAAATCTCACTTCTTAATGGCTGCATTAGTGCCGTGTTTTTTTGAAGATGTATCGGAACAAGGTGAGAGATGAGATTCTCAATCCGGTAATGCGATCAAGCAGTCGTATATATATATATATATATATATATTAATTCGACGTTGAGCACTTCAGAAACCGAAAAGCATATACGAAATTCCGTAGAGTACGAATGTAGTGATGATAGCGGTTCTAGGAATGTTGTCAGTAACCATGGGTAATGTGGTTATAAGCTTTAACAAGATCGATTTTCGAAAATAGTCATTTTTTAGATGGGTGTCAAAATCGGGAATGTGCTGCAAGCAGTAACAATCGGGAATGATTTTCGTATCCACTCGCCGATAATCATAAGTTGGACGCCAATCCTTGCTGTCCTTTTCAGGAGCTAGTTGGCACACTTTCGAAAATACAGGTGGCTACGTGGTCGTGATATGGTGTGTAACGTTGTTGGTTACGCGCAGTAATGTTGGTCATGTGTGGTACAGTTCTAGGTACTCATTAAGTATCCATTTGGTAGTATGGACTGCTTGTATGCTTACTAGTGACTGAGTATATTTTACAATGAGAAAATGAAGTTATACAAACAGATAATTTAGTATTTCAGTCTATTGACCTCTTGTTGCTCGTGTCGATGAGAATAATGAATGGTAACTGTTGGAATCTATTTCTGGACCAATACTATACGTATATTTTTATCGTATAATTGTTAAGTAGCTAAACTATTCATATTCGTGTTCCTCTTATTACAAACTTTATTTCGACCTGTGGACTTTTATTGTACGATTTACCATTCTTGAGTTATGCCCAGTCTATCAAGAAAAGATCCTAAAATATAACGCAGTGAATAACAACGAATCTATAGTTGATACAAATTAATCAGTGAGTTAATACATGTAACAGTTTACAACACTGATGGGTTATGCTGCTTTGATTAACAATGTTAGCTAAATTGCTGAGTTATATACATAGTACTCCTTCCTTATGCATTTTTTAAGTTGATGCACAGTCAGAACATAACATCGGAATATCTTCTAACAATTAATAGACAGTAATGACTCAAACTGAATACGTTGACTAGCGACGTCCAACTACAATCCTTTTATATATATTTCAGTTTCTTTTGTATCCGCATTTGAGTGGTACGTCACTCGTTACCAAGAAAAAACCCCCAGTGTTTCCAGAACACCATAGCATATTTCGGTATTCCACAACGATCCATGAATTGCAATGTGATTACTTACGTGTTGACCATGGACTTAATGGTAATGACCTCGAGTCTGGCTTTAGACTTATTTCATTCGTTTTCCATGACCCCATCCACGCTGACGGACCAATCTGTTGAGAGAGCAGTCTCTGATTGCAGGAATTTTAGCTCGTGAGATATTGAGATTAGGTGGATTAGATACATACTGTATGACGTGTCCAAAAGCTAAATTATAGTACGTGATCAATGTTAGCTGATTAGAGTAGGTACTGAATGTTGATAACATCATCACAACAGTATGAAGAAAATATTCAACAATGATGGTTCATGTTTAAAGTCAATGTGTCGGTTTTGGGATACAATGTACAATTTATTACCCTATCACTTCTAGTACAAATGTATCCTGCAATAATTTAAGCACGGCCTACACCAACTATAAGCAACACTTAAGCGGCAAATATACCCAGCTAATTATTTCAACATTAGGCTGGACAAGGACGTTATAATTCTGAGTGCTTGTGCAACAAAAACTCAAGGTGCACTTGCGAGTTAATTGTTTAACCCATATTGGTCTTGGATGCACAAAGATGCCTCAGCTTAAGTATAAAGATACTCGATATACCGAGACAAGTCACAAAGTATCTTGTGGTCACGTAAGTTATATGCGAAAGTAAAACAAGGGAAGTTAACCGAACTGTGGTGGCTCCATACATATTCCTACAAGCATCTTTTATACTACATGTCATTGTAAATGTAATGTGACCTTATTTTGACAGCACTAACCAAAAGAGCTTCATCTACTCAGGTTTTTCGAGCATAAAGAACACAATAACGAAATAAGATCGCAAACCAAAATAAAAACTCAGGACTACTAAACACACTGATAAAGCGTCAGAGTACATAAGGCTACTAAAATAAAGTGAAAATCTCGAAGAAACAGCAAGAGTATAAATTATGAAAATTTTTAAAATAAAATAGTGATTAGTAAGGCATACGGACTAGTTTACAGTTTACTTAATTTATTGGGAAACATATGGATTGAAATTAAGAGGACAATCGACCAGTGAGACAAATGGTTGACATGTTCACTTGCTTCTATAATGCTACATTACCGATATCGATTACTGTCTTTGTTTCTTACCTATTAACTATTTTCAAAGATAAAGAAGCTACTCATATTTGGGAGGGAATCACTTTGAAAATAGATTGTAGAAGAAACTCTATTTAGAATGGTTGTATTTATATTTCTTTTTCGCATATATTTGGCAGATATAAAGCAAAACAAAAGAAGAATACAACACTATGACTAATATAAACAACAATTTATTATAAAACCACTACGTGACATAAGAATAATTAAACAGATAACTTCTCACAATACCAACCTTTCTTTTTTAACAGGTATATCACACTCTGGGTCATCATTCTTATTTAGATTTTTAGTGTTGAAATGTGTGCGAGTGGTAACATAATCTTGATTGGTTATTTGACTATCATCGGTTTTCAAAACATTATCAACAATAATCAGAGGAGATGGAGAATTTCTGAAACTATACGTATGATTATCCAATGTAGAAAGCCATTTGAATGTACTGAACAATAACATAGAATTGACAAAAGTTAAAGAAATTAACGGTTGTTGGAAATATGTTAACATCTAAAAGAATACAACGAACACATGGAATTCCGCGACAAGCAAAAACATAGTAGTCACAAATAATGTTGCCAGATCATAAGTGGTAGACCAGGTTGCCTAATGTGGTGACTAAAATAGAGTCGTATTGGCTTGGGCATTTGATACTTTATGTATTATCAACCTAGACAAGTAGGTTAGAGAAGAAGCAACGACAAGAGAACCATATTTATGGTTAGAGTAGTGTGAACAGAGAAACAAGAAGCCTTAACAAACTACAGAAGCTATTTTTTGAGGACGTTAATTTATTTCACTCCTAGGTCACTAGGTTGCAGTTGACAAGGTCTCCTATAGCGACACACGAAGTATTCTTCCATTAGGTGGGCGACCAAGAAATGACAACTGTCCCCGTACGTTTAATAGCACTGTAGGTCACAATGACAACTATTACTATCGTGGCTTTTAGGGTTAAGTGAAAGTATGAGACAGTTCGAAGCAAATGTCAGAAAGGACACCACGCTTATTTAAGACTCCAGAATCTCGTTGCATTTTCGAAATGCAATTGAAGGAACAGGAATATACTTTCAGATGTCCGACTACAGTTGTATTCCCTGAACTTAAGGTAGCGTTCGACTCTGTTGATCATGAGGTTCTGTAGTGATATCTGTCATTAAAAGGAATACCAAAGTACATTAACCTTGTACAGGATCTCTACTCCAACACTAATCGTGAAGTCAGAGCTTATGACCAACTGTCATCGGAATCGGTTACTTCAAGCAGTGTTCGTCAATGTTATTCGCTTTTTCCACTTTTATTTAACTTTGTCATAGACATGCTCTTACCAAATAACACTTTCATCGTTTGACTTTTAAAGGATTGATCTTCTACAAGGATATTCAGTTGTTCACCTAGAATACGCAAAATCGTTAGTAATGGTGCAGGTGCATCGATTCTCTGTCTAACTCCAGACTTGCTTGACGAGATTTTTATTTATTTATTTGAACACATAAATATTGGTACAGGGGGGCACCAAATATATATGCTTGACGAGACATATGAGGTCAGTTATTAGTGTGGACATGATCACTTTTTACTTGATTTTTCATTAAGAAGTGATTGCACAGAAATACAGAAAAACTATCAGTGTTACACAACCACCTTTTCTAAGAAACCACAATTGCAAGGAAATAATTACACACTGAAGCTTAACTACATGGGTAAATGAAAGACTGTGGTACGGATAACAAACTAATATTGAATACTTCATAAATGTGAAAGGATACGACTTTTCCTCTGACTCAATTCGATCAATATGTTTATATACACATTGCATCTTGAATTCGTTTCTTTGCTCCTATTAATAACAAGAAAAAAGATAGGCAGAGTAAATTACTGAAAATCTAATAAAAAAACAAACTGCACATTAGATTAGCATAAGCGCTAACGACTAGAAAATTATAGCACTGTCTAATATTACTGTTTTGTGATCAGTGTGTAAAAAATTTGGTCCTATGATAGGTTAGTTGGCGCTCGAATAGCTCTGTAGTCACTTCTGTGATCACTGACATTGAATTCTCATAAAGAGCATCATTTTTCTTAAGAATAAAGATATACTTTGTTGATGAGTTTCAGCAAATCAGTCAGTCAGTCACAACGTAGAACTTCGTACGTACGTACATCAGTTCGAACTGCCATACTACATTAGCACACAGATGCAGTTGTCGATTCAAATCCCGTAGTGTTAGAGGTGCATTAAGGTTGACTAAGGTGTTTTGTGGAAAACGATATAACAATTGTATAATAAACTTTTATTACGGGCTGACGTCAAAGCCAATAAATTACTGATAGTCAATAAAGTAGTATTTTAAAACTCTTCAGGACTGAATATCGTAGAGCTCCACGACCGTCGCTGTTACCTTGACGTGGTGGTCGGGCTTGCCTATCATGATGAACCAATCGAGTTATACTGGCTGGAACAATCGTTCCTCAAGTTCCTACCATGTCAGACAGGTCGGTTGAAAAGCGGTAAGACTAAAAGCAACAAATCCAAGGTCCGACGGCAAAGTCGTACTGCTGACTGTACAGAGATATGACGGCAGTAAGGTGTTTCTTTCAGACAACCAGTATGACAGCGATGCTACCTCCCCACAAGGAAGAGTGGGGTTAGAAAAGGTCGACCACAAACATGCATATCTCGCCGTATCTCACAAATATCCGTCTCCAGCTGTAAGATCTCAACAAGTACGTGTGTGACCGACTTCAAGCAGTTGTCTCTTAGGCACTGGTCAGGCTCTCGGGTCACTAAGACAACCTCTAACCCAATTTCCTTTTCAGGTACCTCCAGAACAACCCTTCCACGGTATGGGCAACCGAAAAGCGATAACTACCCTCATACCTCTAACGGCACTCGAGATCACCGTATCCATAATCAATCTCCCTCTTCAATTCCTATTATTACTTCTACTTCGACCTTCAACTCCCCTTCTAGGACATGCACTTATCGACTTAGAATACACAAATGATATAGTCCTCTTTGGTGAAGACGCTGATAAAATGCAGTATTTTGATAGCATTGAGCAACAATGGCGGGATGCTAGGAATTCGTTTCTCTCCCTCTAAATGCAAGTTGTTACTCCAGGACTAGCCTGCGTCAACACCTGGACTACGGATAAGGAGTGAATTAGTTGAACGCGTCGACAACTTCACCCATCTTGGAAGTCTGATCAGCCTTATTGGGTTGGTGTCTGACGAAATCTCAGCACACATTCAGAAAGCTCGTTTGGATTTTGCCAACCTACATGACCTATGGCGAAGGCGAGATATCTGTCTATCAATTAAGGAACGAGTATACTGTATGGCAGTTCGTTCTCTTCTACTTTACGGCTGCGAAACGTGGCCATTAAGAGTAGACGATACTCGTAAGCTACTAGTATTTGACCACAGACGCCTCAGAAATATTTCTCGAATCTTCTGGGATCACCGGGTAAGTAATTGTAAGGTTAAACATAGGGTATTAGGGGATGATGGTAAATCAGCTGATGAGGTTGTGAATCTTCATCGAGTGAGATGGTTGGGTTATGTGTTGCGTATGCCTGAACACCGATTACCACGTCGTGCAATGCTAACCAGTGTTGGGGATGGTTGGAAGAAAGTTAGGCGTGGCCAAACCAAAGCGTGACATCAGTGCTTGAAGTCGCTAACTTCTATTCTTAGCCATGTTGGTAGATGCAGACTACTTGTTTGGGGTCCGCGTGACTATCGTAACCAATGTTTGAAGTAACTACTTTTATGAATTTTGTGTTCATCTTGTTGTGCTAATGAGGTATGGCAAATTGAACCAATGCATATATGTGCGGATGCTATGTTGCAGCTGACTGACCGACCGGATAGCTCCTACGCACCTGCAGGACATTTTATCTCACTGAGACACAGAATATCGAATAACAAAGCCTGAGATGTAACTACGAAGAATTTCTTTACTTAGCAAACATACCATTATAATTCTAAGTAACATAAAATTATGATAAAGAGATTAAATGGTTCATGCTCGTTGGTTCAATGACAAAATAGACTGTTTCAGGATTTTTCCGACCATGTAGCAGTACGAAACAAAACCTGGAGTGGAAAACAATTGACCCCACTAAAGTAAAACGCTGACTTTTAATTCAACCACTTCGTACCAGCACTTCATATTTATTTAAACACATAAACATTGGTACAAGGAGGCATCGAAAACATATGCGCCACATAAATAATTCGATTTGTGTGTGGGCTGGTGTATTGCTCAAGTGCCTAACCCGGAGCATATGGTTTTCATAGGGGGTCACCCCCCTGGGCCTTCGACCGTAAGGTCTAATTCACAAGGTAGTGGAGTAACGTGAGGAGATAGTCTTATGGTTGCCACTGATCAAAAATATGTTTATACGCCATTTGTTCTTTTAGGATACTGGAGCCGATGTGTACCACTGGTTTGTAATCAGGGTTTTGCAACTCCCGTAGGTGGATCGTCCGTGTTCACCAACCCGGTTGTAGCGCCGGACATTCGCTTTTCGTCCTCTCAACTTTGTGAACAACACCCTTGCCGCGAGAATGAAATACATTCGTACATAAGACGATAAATACAGATTTCTAACTAATTTGCGATATAGTACAACCCCTATTCATAATGTGATATAAAAAAACAAATGTCGAAAACCTCACTGGAAGTGAAAAAAGTTCACAGACAGACTTCAATAAAAAAGTTTATTTGTATTAAATTGGTAAAGCGAGTAGGAGAACGATTCGAAAATCTCACTTCATATTTACTCCAATCAATTGGTTGGTGGATACCATCATTTTGATATTTTGTATTATACTGACTAAAGTCCACTCGGTTAAGCATAAGACCTAGTCCTGGAGCTTTCGGTATATCTACCTACATATAAATGAAAGAGAGATAGATGAGCATATATATATATATATATATATATATATATATATATATATATTTCTTTTCTATTCTCTGAAGAACAGGCTTCTACTGAGTTACACACCTTGAGATGTTACGAATGTATTTTTATTTTAATTAACAATAAACCCAATGTTCAGTTTATTTGAAATTATCATGTCAAAACATGGTACTGATGTAGTGAACACAAACACGGGTGAGGACAATCGAATGTATTTGTGATGTGTGGGCGAGAACGATCATGATTGGTTGTCTGCTTAGTCAGACATTAGACAGTCTGACAGGTGTCACATAAGTTATATATTCCATTATCCTTATTATTGTGACACAGTATACATACTCACACACATATTATTGATTGCTCATTGTAGTGAATTGTGTGGGTTTTGGGTGTGAAAATATATTCACGTTGTGATCAGGCTAATTACGTGTTCTTGATCTGAGTTGTGTTGAAGTCCTATAGAATAGACACTGGGAGGGATCTAGTGTAGATAATCGTTTAAGCGTTACAACATTAGACGAAGTAATACCGAGCGTTATAACAATTTGACAACAAATTACAGAACTAGTTAGTAAAATCTAACAACCATATAGTAAATGCTCAATTTGCAAAATGTCCATCAATTGTCTCAAATGACTCAGACTTCCTTTTCAAACAAATTAGATTCTAAGCAAAGATGGATAGTGGCTGGCAGTGGAATCCAGGATGCGCGTTTCGTCCTATTTGGGATCCGTCAGCTGGATGTACCTGCATCTCAGAATTGATGTTCACTCTGGGACTCGAACCCAGTAACGTCCGCTTCAAACGCCATCGCGTTATCAGAGACTGATCAATTGCAATCCTAAACATCAATGGGAAGATTCAAGAAAAACAATATCAAGTGAATTAAACTTCACCCTATTGCTCAAGCAAGTGGCTATCAGGACTCGGTAGCTAAGTGGATAATGCGATGGCGTTTGAAGCGGACGGTACTGGGTTCGAGTCCCGGAGTGAACATCAACTCTGAGATGCAGGTACATCTAGCTGACCAGTCCCAAATAGGACGAAACGCGCATCCTGGATTCCACTGCTAGCCACTATCCCTCTTTGCTTATAATGCTTGTAAATTAAGGCAATATCGAGGCAATACGCACAGTATGCACATATGCTAATATGAGAGACTGATCAATTACAGTCCTAAACATCAATGGGAAGATTCAAGTAAAACAATATCAAGTGAATTAGTTGTTCTGATGACATCCAAAGAAGTACGTAAAGCACTCAGGATGGGAATCTCATGAACCTAGAATCATCAAAGCATCCTTCAAAACAAAGAAGGAGGGAATCACAATGAATGTTATCCAATGTTATGCACCAAACAATGATGGCAATGACGGCGATAAAGATCAGTTTTTTGAGAGGCTGCAATCAATCTTAGCGAAGTGCTCAGGAAGGGACCTGACCATTCTGATGGGGGGCTTAAATGTCAAATTCGGACATGAAGATGTCATGGGACGACATAGACTGAATGGAAGAAAGAAACGAGAATGGTGAAAGATTTGCAAATTTATGTGCATTCAACAAAATGGTTATAGGTGGCACAATATTCCCACACAAACGCATACACAAAGCTACATGGGTCTCACCAGATTACACTACAGAGATTTAGATGAATCATACTTACATCAGTAAAAAGTTCGGAAGGTCAATGGAAGATGCAAGAACCAGGAGAGGATCTGACATAGCTTCAGATTACCACATGGTGGTAGCCGAAATGAAACTGAAGATAAAGAAGCATTGAACAACTGGAGAGACAGCATTACAAACGTTCAATACAGCCTTCATTTGAAATACTGACAAATTCAAGATAGCTCTCAGCATCAGGTTCCAAGCCCTACAATATGTACTCAAAAAAGATGAAACCACTATGGTGGACAATTGGAAAAGGATCAAGAAAGTATAGTGGACAGCTTGCATGCAACTAGACCTAGTCCTTCTATCCCACACACATCAACAAATGTAGGTGAAGAAAGCCAGTTTAGTAGCAGCATGCCTCAGCAAACAACAGAAAAAGAAAGAGTAAGTAACAACCAAATCACACTTGATGGAGCTTGGAAAGAGGTGGGAACTTTTGCGTATCTGGACAGTATCAGCAATAAACAAGTGGGATCTAATGCAGATGTGAAGGTACGGATTGCGAGAGCAAGAGCAGCATTCATACAGTTGAAGGACATATGGAACTCAAAACAACTGTCAACCAATATCAAAGTCACAATCATCAATACGAACGTCAGGACAGTTCTACTGTGCGGAGTTGAAACTTCTAGAACTACCACAACCATCATTGAAAAGGTACAAATATTTATAAACAGTTGTTTACGCAAGATACTCGATGTCTGTTGGTCGCATATCATAAGTAACAGCCTACTATGGGAGAGAACAAACCAGCTTCCAGCTGATAAGGAAACTGGGAATAGACGTTGATAGTGGATAGGACACACATTGCGGAAACCATCAGACTGCACCTGATGGTAAGCTCTGACTTGGAATCCTCAAAGTAAAAATAAGAGAGATAAACACCTAAACCATGTATTCCAATTGGTAACAGCTGCGAGAGAGAGCCAACTCCGCCTGAAATCACTCCAGGAGCTACTGCCGGTCCAAAGCTCGGATAAACGAGGAGGGTTGGGGATGGGGTTAGCGAACCCATACCGTAGAAAACGCTAACGAGAAAAAATTATTCAAACCATTTAAACTTTGCCCTGGGAGTCAGAAGGTAATCATTTAGAAGTATTATGACGCATCATGATGAAGACCGGGTTCCTTAAGCAGTCACGAGGCCGATGCCCCTTCTGACAACCAGAGCAACCATCTATTTAGGTACGTGGAATGCTCGTACAACGTGGGAGACCGGGAGAGCAACTGGAAAAGGATAAAAGAGGCAACCACTTCAACATGTCATGAGGTTTTTGGGCCACAAGGAGTGGATCACGGTTGATACACTGGATAAGATTCAAGAAAGGCGGAACAAGAAGGCAGCAATCAATACCAGCCGAACATGAGCAGAAAAAATCAAAGGCACAAGCTGAATACACAGAAGTAAACAATTAAGTGAAGAGGAGCATCAGAACTGACAAACGTAAATATGTGGAAGATTTAGCAACTTCGAAACCAACAGGCAGGATTACGTAAGGACAGATCGCGTACAGACTAAATCGCAGCTCTACGGATCATTGTGCAACAATCAACTGGATGGAATTCAGCACTCTGCATCAACTTCACTGATAGCGTGGACAGAACAACACTATGGAAGCTTCTTTAACACCACGGCGTGCGTCAAAAGATCAGCCAGTCAGTAACAACATGGAACTTCGTACGTACGTTCATCAGTTCGAGTTGCCATACCACATTAGCACAGAGATTCAGTAATCAATTCAAATCCCATAGTGGTAGAGGTGGTAAGAGTATAAGCAGTAGTCGGAAAGATGTTATTTAAGGAGTATAATACAGCGGAATAAATTTGGAAAGAGCGAAAAGGGACATAAAGAATTCAGAAGATTAGAATTTGGGAGAACACAAAGAGTGGATGTACCTGTGCCGTTGCAAACGATTTTGAGCCATGTCATTCAAGATCTCTAATCATCGTTTGCCATCGTCTCGCGGTTCTCAACTAGGTAATCTACACTTACCAACATGGCTCAGTCCACTTGTCAGTGACTTCATGGATTTGTGCCATGTTTTGGTCTGGTCGCCCCCCGCTTTCTTCCAACCCACTCCTATACCAGAAAACATAGCACGTCGAGGCAGTCGGTGGTCGGGCACACGTAACACGTGTCCCAGCCATCTCAACTGATTAGGTTTCACTACTTCATTAATTGATTTGCCATACTTACCTAGTACCCGTTTCCTAACAACTGCATTACTTACTCGGTGGTCCCAGGATATGCGAGCAATGCTTTGAACACACCTATGATTGAATACTAGTAACCTACGAATATCCTCTACTCTTACTGGCCATGTTTCACTGCCATAAAGTAGGACGGAACGAACTGCTGCGCAGTAAACCCGTCCTTTGGTTGGAAGAAGGATATTTCGCCTACGCCACAAATGACGCAAGTTGGCAAAAGCTAGTCGAGCCTTCTGTATCCGTGCTGAGATTTCGTCACACACCAGACCACAAGGGCTGATGAGACTTCCAAGATAAGTGAAGCGGTTGACACGCTCAACTACTTCACTCCCTATCACTAGTTCGGGAGTCGATGCAACCCGATCCTGAAGAAACATTTTGCACTTCGAGGGGAGAATCGCATCCCGAACATGGCTGCATTGTTGCTTATAGTGGTCAGAAGACTGTATTTTATCAGCGCCTTCACTAAGTAGAACCATGTCATCGGCATATTCTAAGTCAACAAGTGGATCTCCCGGTAGAAGTTTAACTCCTGGAAATTTAGATGAGGAAAGTGTCATCTCTAAATGGACGTCAACAACAAAGTTAAGCAAGAATGGAGAGAGTGGACAGCCCTGACGAACACCACTTGAGGCAATCAGTTCTGATGACAGTTCGCCATAAACACTCACTCGACCAGTAGAGAGCCTTTATAAGGTTAATGTACTTCTTTGGTACTACTATCACTGACAAACACTGCCATAGAACCTCACGATCAACGGAGTTAAATGCCGCCTTAAGGTCGAAAAATACTACCATTGTGAGACGTCTGAATATGTGTCTATGTTCTAGGACCTGACGTAGTGTGAATATTTGATCTATACAACCACGTCCAGGTCGAAAACCAGCCTGGTTTTCTCTAGCATGCTCTTCACGAGCTTTGGTTAGACGTCGAAGTATTATTGAAGCTAATATTTTAGACACTATATTAGTCAAACGGATTCCTCTGTGATTGTCACAAGAGGACTTTTATCCTTTCTTATAGACTGGCACAATCAGTGATTGAGACCAGTCAGATGGGATTACGTCCAGTTCCCTGATTCTACCGAAGACCTCAGTCAATCTCGCTGCTAATACTGGACCACCATCCTTAAAAATCTCAGGGGTAAACCTGTCACGGCCTGTTGCTCTCCCACGCTTCAGATTTCCTATCACTTTTTCAACTTCGTAAAGATCGGAGTACTTACATCAACTTGCCATTCAGATAGATTGGAGATCGTAGGAAACCGAAGTGTCGCTGAAGGCCAGTTGAACTGATCCCTAAAATGTTCTGCCCATAGATCCAATCTCCTGGATTGAGAATGAATAATATGTCCATCTTTCTCTGAGATTGTTTCGCTAACAGTTGGGTTCCTAATACCGGTTTCCTTAACAAGTCTGAACAGTTGCCTGCTGTTAACTATTGCCGCTGCCTTTTCCATCTCTCTTGCTTTCGCTACCCACCACTGTTCACGATCATTGCGGAGGCTTCTAGTCAGCTTACGCTTAAGCTGACTCCGCTCTTCGTTATGTTCAGAGCCAGATGGAATGAGTTTTCGAGCATCTATCAGTGCGGTAGATGCTGCTGAGATCCAGTGTTTCTCCTTAACCTTATGGTTTACCGTACTTGCAGACATCACTGCTGTTTCTACAGCTTTTCGGATGTCATTCCACGCTACCTCGGGGCGGGCATCACTTACATGGCTGCCTAACTGTTTTTCTAGTTGTTCCTGAAATATACTCTTAGCTTGACTGTCATTAAGTAGGACCCTAAGGGGTTTCCTTGTACCATCTTTCCTACGTCCAGTAAAACGTAGACAAATACGCGCTCACACCAGAGCATGATCTGAGTCTAAGCATATGCCCCAGAATGAGCGACAGTCTTCTATCGAGCCCCTCCATCGGTGGCTGATAGCGATGTGATCTATTTGGGTCCAGCGTTGGGACGAATTAGGGGGTCGCCATGTTAAAAGATAGTCAATATCATACGGAATTCCTATGATGGATTAAACTGCAAAATCGTTCATGCAGAACAGTTGACAAACTCCTTCGAAGTAAAGACCGGTGTCAGGTAAGGTTGCTTATTATCTCTCTCTTCTATCGCAAGCGCAACAACAAATGCAGAAGACGACCAGTGTAGCAACAGCCTCAGCAGCAGTAGGTCTCAACATACACAAATGGGAAAGCAAGATTCTTTGATACAATACAGCATGCACCAATCCAATCACACTTGATGGAGAAGATTTAGAAGATGTAAAAACCTTTACATATTTGAGCAGCATCATTGATGAACACGGTTGATCTGATGCAGATGTGACGGCACGGATCGACAAAAAAAAGCTGCATATTTACAACCAAAGAACATTTCAAACTCAAAACAACTATCTGTCAACCAACACCAAAATCAGAATTTTCAACACAAATGTCAAGATAGTTCTACTGTATGGGATGGAAATCTGGAGAACTACGAGAACCATCATCCAGAAGATACAGGTGTTTATTAAACAGTTGTCTACACAAAATACTTTGGATCCGTTGGCCGGACACTATTAGCAACAACCTATTGTGGGAGAGAACAAACCAGATCCCAGGGGAGGAAGAAATCAGGAAGAAGCGCTGGAAGTGGATAGGACACACGTTGAGGAAAGCACCCAACTGCGTCACAAGACAAGCCCTGATATGGAATCCTCAAGGCCAAAGGAAAAGAGGGAGATCAAAGAACACATTACGGCGAGAAATGGAGATAGACATGAGAAAAATGGACAAGAATTGGATGGAACTAGAAAAGAAGGCCCATGACAGAGTGGGATGGAGAATGCTGGTCGGCGGCCTATGCTCGACTGAGAGTAACAGGTGTAAGTGAGAGCCCAAAACAGGGTATTTGAAGATTCTTGGTCGGCGGGCTATGCTCTAAAAGCGGTAGCAGGCCTAAATGATTAGTCACATATAAGTAATGTCTCAAAAGGCGTCGACATTTATTTTATAAACTTTTTTTACTTTCTTCAGGTGTACGTCATTTATAACTAGAACAGTGAAAAATAACGTTATGTTTACAATAAATACCTTTAGTTGTTGAATGGAATGTTTGGTCTGGATTAAGAAGTATTGACGGCACATCTTTAAGGCTTATTCAACCATGCAGATGTTGGTAAATACCTTATTTTTGCAATTTTATTTTAAGAATTTGATTAGGAGACAGACTAAGAATTCGTATGTAAGCACATAAATAATCAACAACTAGAAATAAACACGGATGTTTATACAGTATACACTTTATTCTTACTCTTTCTTTACTGAACACAATATCAAATACTGCTTCTGTTGCATAACCACGTAGAACAGCTAATGCTAAACCAATCATTTTACGTATTTGATGCAACATAAACGACTGACCAGTAATACGTATAATAGTATATTGATGCTCACCAAGTAAAAATGTTGGCATACATTTGGCCGATATAATATATCGATTACAACTACTATCCGTTGCAAGTCTTGTGTTAAAGTTAATCAAAAGAAAAGTTTAAATATCGGGCTAAAGAATAGAAAAATAAACTAACAAATAACTGAAAAACAAAGATATAGATTACTTCACTTTTGACTTATTGAAAAACATTTTACATCATTCATATATTGGATGGTTGAAGGTAATCGGCAAAAGCCATGGTTCACCGAAATCTCGATATAGTTCCTGCTCCTCAAGAAAGATTATGTACAATTTTTATAGGTCTAATGATACTCGTGATCTTGGAGTACGTGTCATCTAATATCACGGGTCAGTTGTGATATTACTCATCGATTCACACGCTAGTCAACGTATTCAGTTTGAGTCATTACTGTCTATTAATTGTTAGAAGATATTCCGATGTTATGTTCTGACTGTGCATCAACTTAAAAAATGCATAAGGAAGGAGTACTATGTATATAACTCAGCAATTTAGCTAACATTGTTAATCAAAGCAGCGTAACCCATCAGTGTTGTAAACTGTTACATGTATTAACTCACTGATTAATTTGTATCAACTATAGATTCGTTGTTATTCACTGCGTTATATTTTAGGATCTTTTCTTGATAGACTGGGCATAACTCAAGAATGGTAAATCGTACAATAAAAGTCCACAGGTCGAAATAAAGTTTGTAATAAGAGGAACACGAATATGAATAGTTTAGCTACTTAACAATTATACGATAAAAATATACGTATAGTATTGGTCCAGAAATAGATTCCAACAGTTACCATTCATTATTCTCATCGACACGAGCAACAAGAGGTCAATAGACTGAAATACTAAATTATCTGTTTGTATAACTTCATTTTCTCATTGTAAAATATACTCAGTCACTAGTAAGCATACAAGCAGTCCATACTACCAAATGGATACTTAATGAGTACCTAGAACTGTACCACACATGACCAACATTACTGCGCGTAACCAACAACGTTACACACCATATCACGACCACGTAGCCACCTGTATTTTCGAAAGTGTGCCAACTAGCTCCTGAAAAGGACAGCAAGGATTGCTCTTGCTCTCGCAATCCGTACCTTCACATCTGCATTAGATCCCACTTGTTTATTGCTGATACTGTCCAGATACGCAAAAGTTCCCACCTCTTTCCAAGCTCCATCAAGTGTGATTTGGTTGTTACTTACTCTTTCTTTTTCTGTTGTTTGCTGAGGCATGCTGCTACTAAACTGGCTTTCTTCACCTACATTTGTTGATGTGTGTGGGATAGAAGGACTAGGTCTAGTTGCATGCAAGCTGTCCACTATACTTTCTTGATCCTTTTCCAATTGTCCACCATAGTGGTTTCATCTTTTTTGAGTACATATTGTAGGGCTTGGAACCTGATGCTGAGAGCTATCTTGAATTTGTCAGTATTTCAAATGAAGGCTGTATTGAACGTTTGTAATGCTGTCTCTCCAGTTGTTCAATGCTTCTTTATCTTCAGTTTCATTTCGGCTACCACCATGTGGTAATCTGAAGCTATGTCAGATCCTCTCCTGGTTCTTGCATCTTCCATTGACCTTCCGAACTTTTTACTGATGTAAGTATGATTCATCTAAATCTCTGTAGTGTAATCTGGTGAGACCCATGTAGCTTTGTGTATGCGTTTGTGTGGGAATATTGTGCCACCTATAACCATTTTGTTGAATGCACATAAATTTGCAAATCTTTCACCATTCTCGTTTCTTTCTTCCATTCAGTCTATGTCGTCCCATGACATCTTCATGTCCGAATTTGACATTTAAGCCCCCCATCAGAATGGTCAGGTCCCTTCCTGAGCACTTCGCTAAGATTGATTGCAGCCTCTCAAAAAACTGATCTTTATCGCCGTCATTGCCATCATTGTTTGGTGCATAACATTGGATAACATTCATTGTGATTCCCTCCTTCTTTGTTTTGAAGGATGCTTTGATGATTCTAGGTTCATGAGATTCCCATCCTGAGTGCTTTACGTACTTCTTTGGATGTCATCAGACAACTCCCTATGTATGCGGAGTATTTTCTTCCTCGTGATCAGAGTACAGCAGTATCTCTCCCGAATCTATTCTTCTGTCCAGCTTGGGTTCAGTGAGTTTCACTGTATTCGAGTTCTGCCAAGTTGTATCTCTTCATTTCGGAAGCTATTTTGTTGGCATCCCCTGTCTCTTCCATATTCTGAACATTCGATGTAACTGTATTAATTGTTGCTCTGGTTGTTAGAAACATCGACCTTGTGACTTCTGAAGAATATCGACTTTCACCATGGGGGGTCATAATCTTTCAACTCCTAGGACAAAGTTTGAATGTTTTAAATTGTTTATTCTGGTTAGTTTTTTTTAGGAAGATTGTTTTTTATGGGATAGGGACAGCTCATGCCAAACCCTCCTCATCCACCCGGATTTTAAATCGGAAGTATATCTAGAAGAGCTACAGGCGGAGTTTAGTATTCTGCCTAAGTACAATAAAGGAAATGAACATGTTCTAAAAACCCGCTACAAATACTTTAAGCAAGTATTTGACTCAAAAAATATAATGTAGTTTGGAGTCTACGTAAATCTATTAATCGGGAAACGACCTAGTGGCTAAAGTAATTTCCTTTCAAAACCAGTAGTTCACGGGTTCAAACTCGTTTTATTTAATTCAGTCCAGGGGGAAAAATAGTAGTATCCCTATCCCTCGTATAAACATTATTGCTCAAAATCGAATACGTAAACCTGTGTCCTTGACGAATGAGCAACTTAAAACAACTTACTAATAAAAGTATGTATACGATAGGTAATCCTAAATACTGTCATCATACAAGCAAAAATAGCTGGTTTCTGAAGTTGTGATATTAGTTCTTTGTCACGGGCTAAATGCTACGGATGGATGAGAAATAAAGCGTAGAAAATTTCAGACCAAGTGAAGTTTCTGCTTTAGTGTTTTCGTGAAGGGACAACACAGAAAGAAGACTTATATAAAAATAATTCATCTGGGATTTAATATCTAGTCTATTGATTCAGTATGTATCCAAGACATTTTGGTACATATTGAACCGATATCTAAACTTTGTCTAGTTTCCCATAGTCAGCAGTTAGCAGTCGATTTATACTTTTTGTGAGTGGGAGATAATGATACTAAATAAGTGAAAAATTGTTTGATCTATGATTCAAATAATCGAAAATTTCGGTGGATGCACAAGTAAATACACTAACAAAAGAAAAGGTTCTAATGTGAGCACGACTATGAGGAATAATTATCAATATATCAGAACTTAACGTTTAATTTGGTGCCAAATGCTGACTAGCTTAGGAGTGGGTTAGAGAAAAACCAAGGATGACCAAACCAAATCGTGGCATTTATTCACAAGTAAAAGGAATATCGATTTGAACTATATTGGCAACTGAAGAATATCTAGATGAGGTTCAAACGTTAACTATAATAATTGGTTAGGGAAATCAGGTAACATGATTCAAAGCATACTAAAACGAGGTAGATTAATTTATTCTTTATTATCTTCTATATCGGCTGATAATGCAGTGTATTTCCATTTACTGAAGTTGTTGGGATATGCGTATGTATGTATACGTATACCTAACCACCGGCTAACTAGACGAATTATGCTTCCTAATGTAGGAGTATGCTGTCAAATCAAGGTGATTTCAGTTCATGAATTCATTGGTAAATGAACCGAGCAGTGCAGGCAAGCGCAGATTACCTGGTTTAGGTCCGAGTGATCATCGTAACTAGTGGTTAGACTTTGAGTGACATGACTCAAAGACGTTTGTAATGGCACACATCTATTTATTCTTTATCGTCCTTCGATTCTTGTATTCCAAAATCTCACTAAAACTTTTCGTTTCTTTTTTCCTATACCTAATCTTCTCTACTACTTCGGGATTGTTGATTTTATTTTGTTGTGGTGTGGCAACTTCAACCTACGCATAGGTTCCATGTTGAATATGGACCGAATTTAGGGAATCTCGTGTACCTCTTAAGCAGTTTCGGCAAACAGAAATATGATGTCTGTAATCGGATGCAATTATCAAACATAGGTTTATGCATACATTTTAAGTTTTACGGCTGATATTACCTCGCTGCGAGTGGAGTGACATTTAAGACTGTGACCTACTATTGCTTTCAAGACGTGCTTTAATCACTAATCAACCGACATCAGATGATTCCAAACATCAAATATCAGGAGTTAGCAAGATTACCTCTAAATTGCAAGTCTTTAACTAAATTTATAAATAATTTAATTCTGTCAATAATAGTGACTGACTAATCAGGAACAGACAAAAGCAATTACTTTGAACATTAAAATAGTGACTAGAGATGATCTAATCTTTTGGAAAAATCATAAGCACAATGAGAAGTGATCTTATAAACCATAACTTACCTTCCTGAAGTGAAATTATAAAAATTATGAGTACCCATATACTTTTCAAGTAAACGATTAACATGCGTAATTTGTTCAACTGTTAGACGATAAGTCCAACAAGTGGAATCGTTTAATAATGAAGTAGCAGGTGATAAGGCGAATGTGGGTAATAAATAATCATAAATTCGATGTGTACACGAACCGTATGAAGAAAATCCACGAGTTACGCGAATAATATCTAAAAGGCAAAAACGAAATACAAAGCTGTACACTTATAATATATATATATTTTCCTGTTACGCAACACTGGATGCTTGAAAGCTCGTGTTGTCACTTATACTATTTTAGGATTCGGCCTAACACTTTTTCTGTGCCTCTTGGGTATGGCAACTTGAACTGATGTACATACATACCAGTTTCTACGTTATGACAGATTATTTCAGTTTTTTTCATCCGCTACTGATCACCATATTTTAGTCTGTTTGTAGGTCATTGGCTAGGTGATTAAACCGTTCGATATCCAGTTTCCTAATCTAAAGTTTGTTTGTCGAACTAGGGCTCACAAGCATGAGGGTGGAAGCTAAGTATCAAAGCATTTGTTTATTGAGTTTATTTATTTATTTAAACACATAAACATTGGTACGAGGAGGCACCAAATAGATATGCGCCACATAAATCACTCGATTTGTGTGAGAGCTGGGATACTACCCGGGTGCCCAAACCGAAGCAGGTGGCTTTCTTAGGAGGACACAACCGGAACCTTCGACTTAAAGGTCTAATCCACAAGGCAGTGGAGCAACGTCAAGAGATGAAGTCCCATAATGGTAGAGGTGGTAAGAGTATAAGCAGTAGTCGGAAAGATGTTATTTAAGGAGTATAATACAGCGGAATAAATTTGGAAAGAGCGAAAAGGGACATAAAGAATTCAGAAGATTAGAATTTGGGAGAACACAAAGAGTGGATGTACCTGTGCCGTTGCAAACGATTTTGAGCCATGTCATTCAAGATCTCTAATCATCGTTTGCCATCGTCTCGCGGTTCTCAACTAGGTAATCTACACTTACCAACATGGCTCAGTCCACTTGTCAGTGACTTCATGGATTTGTGCCATGTTTTGGTCTGGTCGCCCCCCGCTTTCTTCCAACCCACTCCTATACCAGAAAACATAGCACGTCGAGGCAGTCGGTGGTCGGGCACACGTAACACGTGTCCCAGCCATCTCAACTGATTAGGTTTCACTACTTCATTAATTGATTTGCCATACTTACCTAGTACCCGTTTCCTAACAACTGCATTACTTACTCGGTGGTCCCAGGATATGCGAGCAATGCTTTGAACACACCTATGATTGAATACTAGTAACCTACGAATATCCTCTACTCTTACTGGCCATGTTTCACTGCCATAAAGTAGGACGGAACGAACTGCTGCGCAGTAAACCCGTCCTTTGGTTGGAAGAAGGATATTTCGCCTACGCCACAAATGACGCAAGTTGGCAAAAGCTAGTCGAGCCTTCTGTATCCGTGCTGAGATTTCGTCACACACCAGACCACAAGGGCTGATGAGACTTCCAAGATAAGTGAAGCGGTTGACACGCTCAACTACTTCACTCCCTATCACTAGTTCGGGAGTCGATGCAACCCGATCCTGAAGAAACATTTTGCACTTCGAGGGGAGAATCGCATCCCGAACATGGCTGCATTGTTGCTTATAGTGGTCAGAAGACTGTATTTTATCAGCGTCTCTTCACTATGGAGCATGGAGAGAATTAGTCGTATGTCCTTACCCAAACTAAATTGTTTGCATACATTGCCTTCACGATGTTAATAAACCTATCAGACATACCCTTCTTCAACAGATAATCCCAGGGCTCATTCCTGTTTAACAATATCGAAAAACACAACCATTGTTGGTCTGCAGTAGGTATGGTGGTGTTCTAATATTTGTCAAATGACAAAAACATGACCAATAGATCCACAACATGACCAGAAAACAGACTGCTCCTCATTAGTCAGTTTTTTACGGATTTCGGGTATTCTGTGAGGTGTGAGTGGAGCCAACAGTTCGAAATCAGTCAGAAGTAGACGTATCCTCCCTCTGATGGTTGTTACACAAATGTAATCCCTTTTTAAATGCAGGGACGGCGATAGACTCATTCCAAGACGTTGGAAGACACGCCGTTTTACAAACATTTTCAGACATCAACCAGTTCTCTAAACACCGATTCCCAATCATCTTTTGGCAGTCGGGGCTATGTTATCCGGGAGTGGTGAACTGTGACACTTCAGCAGTTGAAATTCTCTGAGGACTTTCACCTCGCTGGGTGGATTATTCGTCACCGCATAGAGAGAACAAGCTGTTCCTCGATAAGCTGGTTACCTTCCGAGACATCACCTGTTTCGGTTTGGCAGTATCACAGTCCTCACACAAATCAAATGAAATTTGTGTGGCGCAAATGTATTTAGTGCCTCCTTGTACCAATATCTGTATTCAAATAATAAATGATAATCCGGGACATCATTAGATGTCCCATTAACTCCACAAATTGTTTCATTCAAACTAGACTTTGTGTCAGTGGCTCAGATGGGTTGAAATAGCTTACGGAAGTTGCTAGATGCTGGAGTTATTTCTAAATTGATAGCACTTCGACCATCAAATTTCTCAGTTTTTACACGAAACGAAATTTCCTCAAGTAGGAATCAACGTTCACCATCAAAGTTGTGATTCACCAGAGCAGACCGACGTTCCTTTCAGATTTGCTAGAAACTTAATGACTGATTACGATGTGATCAACCTGATTTCAACCCAGCAACTTCTATATCGTGCATTGATTGCCGGTGCTGAGGTGGAGTGGGAAAAGCAGAAAGGTGGTCAATCTCTATGACATGGTCCAGTAGTGAGAAAAAAGAGCTTTTTAGGATTGGCATCTGCCACTCTACTATGACTCCCTGGATAGGGTTTTATAGATATTTTATTTATTTATTTATTTTAACACGTATTGGTACAAGGAGGCACCAATTACATATGCGCCACACGAATCTCAATTGATTTGTGTGTGGGCTGAGATACTGCCCGGGTGCCCAAAACGAAGCAGGTGGTTTCCTTAGGGGGACACACCCCGAGCATTTGACCTAAAGGTCTAGTCCACAAGGCAGTGGAGCATCATGAGGAGATGCAGTCCCATGGTAGCCGGTGACCAACGATTGGTTCATACGCCATTTGTTCCTTCAGGATACTGGAGCCCATGTGCACCATTGGTTTGAGATCCGGTTATAGCGCCGGACATTCGCTTTTCGTCCTCTCAATTTCGTAAACAACACCCCCTCCACAAGAAGGCAGTGAGTAGGACTTCCCTGGCAGGGGCTATATACGCGTGGCCATATGAGAGCATTTCGAGAGGGAGAGCGGACTCTCCCCACTCTCGGCCGTACCAGGGCATTCAGTGACTTAAGACGTTATCGGATATTGCTCAGAATGAAAACCAGTGGTGGGTCCCCCTGTAGTTTCCTTCGATATTCCTCACAAAATAGGGAAATTCAACGGAAAGGATCCTTCTTATTCGTATCTGTTTGAAACTGACTACCTATTGCAATTCATCCTTGTTCACTCATTTCAATTCATTTGTTCAGTTGACCATTCTTCCATTCCTTTCTCTATCTCCACACAATGTCGTTTTCTTATTCGTGTGGGGCATATTTATTTTGGCGTCCAGTTGTACTAGTATTTATGTGTATAGATAGAGTAATTAGTACTTAGTTCGCCCATACCAAGGTTGGGAAATATAGTGTTTATGTTCTTCAGAAAAGGTGATTAACAGATGAACCTGTGAACTTACCAAGAACACGGATATTTTCAGGTAGGGCTTTGTTTAATTTATTTAATAAGTCTGTGTCTTCTTGTAACTTCGGGGGAGAATAAGAATTAGTTTAATCCATTAATAAAGAGACCTACGTGCATGGAACAAACTTGTCCAAGAGCGGAAACGGATTTGTCAGTTTTAGATGCACGTTGAAAATGAACCTGAAAGTAGGATGAAAATAAACAAAAGAATAAAATGCTTTTAGATCTTGCTACATATACTAATATACGATTATCAATAATTAAATGGTAGTCAAAAGCATGTTCGATATCGAGCGGTATGGTCCAATGTTGAGCAGAAACTTATTGAGTTGGAATTGAATGTATCGAACATTAGTTACCTTAAAGAAATAGGTTGTTTAATATAAAACACAGATGGTAGCGATTGAGATCAACTACTGTCCAGTCACCAGATAAGTGAGAAAATTGCTCACATTATTTCATAATATCACTAATTTTGTGATAAACACGCTGGGATAAACATCATTTTGGTAACTGTTAAAGACAGTGTCTCAACCAACCTTATTCAGTCATAAGAGAGGCAGCTTGGTGGTTATCATATTTGGTTTTAAACCAATGGGTCATAGGAATTATAAAGTAATATACATTGGAAGCAAGTATACAAGTATCTGTAAAGCAATAAACCCCACACCATCAGGTCAGAGGTGCGATTCTTGCTTCAATTACTTCGGATTGAGCGATGAGGTTGGTACACCAGTCCATACACAATAATGGTGGTTCAGTTAAAAATCTTTACATAGATATTGAGTTGCGGTACGTAACTACTGGTTTACATTTTAGGCAAATCATATCTATTTTATCTCGTTGGCTTTTATGTTAAAATTTACTTGTTGAAGGCAGGGTGGGAGAAGTATCTGACAGTTTGGGACATTAGCATGAAATAAAAAAAACCGAGTTTATTTAACAAGTACTGATGTGCCCTGATGCTGATGAGTAGTAGTTCGAAAAGTTGACAGATACAGCTTAAAGCTGGTTGCTTTTACATCCCTTGAGGACGTGCACAGTTTAGAGTAAAGTAATAAGAGCGACAAGCATCGTTGGAGAAACATCTTAACAAAAGTCCGACCGAGCAAAACAGCTGCAAAACGAAATTTTTAGGGCTGTAATTGAAAGTGATCAAATAAGACATTGTAAGCTATGATGAACTAAAGCATACTATATGAAAGGTGTCACTGGAAGAAAGCTGACATCTTTAGATGGCAATAAACTGATAATTGCTTCAAAGGAAATAATCCTTATCGATACATAAACACTATTACTAAAGTCATACACAATTATTTATTTGAACATAAATATTGGTACGAGGAGGCACCAAATAGATATGCGCCACATTTGTGTGAGAGCTGGGATACTGCCCGGGTGCCCAAACCGAAGCAGGTGGCTTTCTTAGGAGGACACACCCGGAACCTTCGACTTAAAGGTCTAATCCACAAGGCAGTGGAGCAACGTCAAAAGATACAGTACCATGATAGCCGGTGACTATGTGCACCACTGATTTAGAATCAGGATATTCCAACTCCCCTAGGTGGATCCTCCGTATCCACCAACCCGGTTAAAGCGCCGGACATTCGCTTTTCGTTCTCTCAACATCGTGAACAACACCCCTGCCGCGATAAGGCAGTGAGTAGAACTTTCTTGACAGTGGTTGTATACGCGTGGTCATTTCGAGAGGGAGAGCTAACTCTTCCAACCCTCGGTCGTACCAGGGCATTTGGGGGTAGCATGAGACCTCGCCGAGACCCTAAATCGGGCTGCTCGATATAACAATAAGTTTGATAGGAATAGTTGTTGACTTACTCTTTTATGTTCTTCACCTGTTAGATTATCGAGTTGACCACAAGTGAAGAGAGCTTTAGACAATTCTCCTTCAATAGTTGGAAAAACAGGGCATCTGATTGGAATTTTATTCACACAAACACAAAAACAGTAAGACAACACTATTGAAATTCCAAATATATAAAATAATCTTAGAATTAGGAATTGCAAAATGGTAAAAGAACATATGAGTTTGTAAAAATAAAATTTTCAGTTAAGCGTTTTACAAAAATTATTCTCAACGTACGAGGATGAAATTAGGGTAATAAAACATGTACTCCGTGAACCATATATAAATCCAGTGTAAAAATTGAAGGACTGGATGGAAAAACGGTGTATAAGGCATTAAGGTTAAACATGAACTCATATCCTAATATGGAAAACAAAAGTGAAATATATTTGTACCAATTATATTTTTATTTTATTTTAACACATAAGTATAGGTACAGGGAGGCACCAAATACATATGCGCCACACAAATCAAAATTGATTTGTGTGAGGGCTGTGATACTGCCCGGGTGCCCAAACCGAAGCAGGTGGTTTTCTTAGGGGGCCACACCCCGAGCCTTCGACCTGAATGTCTGACCCACAAGGCAGTGGAACATCGTAAGGAGATGCAGTCCCATGGTAGCCGGTGACCAACGATTGGTTCATACGCCATTTGTTCCTTCAGGATACTGGAGCCCATGTGCACCATTGGTTTGGGGTCCGGTTATAGCGCCGGACATTCGCTTTTCGTCCTCTCATTTTTGTAAACAACACCCCCGCCACGAGAAGGCAGTGAGTAGGACTTCCCTGGCAGAGGCTATATACGCATGGCCATGTGAGAGCATTTCGAGAGGGAGAGCGGACTCTCCCCACTCTTAGCCGTACCAGGGCATTTGGGGGCCGATTGTGACTCGACAGTACGTCGGAAAACGTAAAGATGCATGAGTAATCTTCACCTAAAAAACCCTTGCTATCAATGTTGACAAATATTTATTTTCAATCAACCTAAGAGTTAACGTCTTAGAAACTTAACAGTCTCGACAGTATAATTAAAATATTCGGTCTTCAAGAACCAGTATAAGATAACGACTCTCAGTCAGATAAACCAAACGTGGAAAAAAGGATTTGTCCAATTTTCCACACTACAACAAAATAAAATCAACAATCCCAAAGTAGTAGAGAAGATTAGGTATAGGAAAAAAGAAACGAAAAGTTTTAGTGAGATTTTGGAATACAAGAATCGAAGGACGATAAAGAATAAATAGATGTGTGCCATTACAAACGTCTTTGAGTCATGTCACTCAAAGTCTAACCACTAGTTACGATGATCACTCGGACCTAAACCAGGTAATCTGCGCTTGCCTGCACTGCTCGGTTCATTTACCAATGAATTCATGAACTGAAATCACCTTGATTTGACAGCATACTCCTACATTATGAAGCTGCTGCGTATGCCTGAATACCGATTACCACGACGCGCAATGCTAACCGGTGTTAGGGATGATTGGAAGAAAGTTAAGGGCGGCCAAACCAAAACGTGGCATCAGTGCTTGAAGACACTAACTTCTGGTCTGAGCCATGTTGGTTGATGCAGACTGCCTGGTTGGGGTCCGCATGATTATCGTAACCAATGGTTGGAGACTCTTGGTGACATGGCTCAGAATCGATCACAATGGCGTCGGTGTGTACACTCTGTCTTCCCTTAAACTAAGAGATTAAAATCACTTCAAATCTTTCTTTCTACGAACTAATTCTATCTTCCTGTACTATCTTTTTATACACACTCTTTCTTCTATATATTACCACAACTGAATTAACTACTTCTATGAATCCGGTGTTCGTCTCGTGCTAATGCGGTATGGCAACTTGGACCGATGCATATACGTGCCTGGTCCTACGTTGCAGCTGACTGACTGACATTAGGAAGCATAATTCGTCTAGTTAGTCGGTGGTTAGGTCTACGTATACATACAAACGCACATCTCAACAACCTCAGTAAATGTAAATGGGAATGGTTGGAAGATAGTTAGGGGTGGCCAAACCAAAACGTAGAATCAGTACTTGAAGTCACTAACTTCTAGTCTGAGCTATATTGGTAGATGCAGACTACCTGGTTTAGGTCCGAGTGATCATCGTAATAAGTGGTTAGACTTCGAGTGACATGACTCAAAGACGTTTATAATGGCACACATCTATTCACTCTTTATCCTTCTTCGATTTTTGAATTACGAAATCTCATTCTTTGTCCCTATACAAAATCTTTTCTACTACATTGAAATTGCTACTTGGTTGAGGTACGCATGTTTATCGTAACCGATGGTTGGAGACTCTTGGCGACATGGCTCAGAATCGACCACAATAGAGTAGGTGTATACACTCTCTGTCTTCCATTGAAATATGAGATTAAAATCGCTCCATATATTCGTTTCTATGAACTAATTCTTTTTTCTTGTACTACCTTCTTTTATGCTATCTTTCTTCTATACATTTCCACCACTGAATTAACTGCTTCTATGAATCCGGTGTTCATCTTGTTGTGCTAATGAGGTGTGGCAACTTGGACCGATGCACATGTGCCTGGTCCTACGTTGTGACTGACTGACTGACCACATCTACCTAGCACCCTATGTCTAATCTTAACACTTCAGTGGTCCTTGTATATATCAGCAATGAACTCCATGACTGATTTGACTTACCATTTAATTGAGAAATGAAAAGAAGATAGTCCTGAGAACTGGATATGGTTCTGAGTTAAATCAAAGTTGATGTGCTGGTAAGAGCTTTAGTATCAGGTCCATGACACTAGTGACACGTCTGATAATTTAGGAGACTATATATATATACAAGAATACTTTTGAGGCAGTTGGAATCTACCTGCGATTTAATACTGCTTTCTTACTAATATATTATATTTGTGGCCATGTGTCGTAAACATATATGAAAGCAGAGCGAGCTGCTGGTCTTTTGTTTAGCAAACGGATGTGTCGATTACATCACAAGCGATGAAAGTTAGCACAATTCAACCGAGCTTTCTGAAGCCGTGTCAAAATTTCGCGAGATATCAAATCCAACACAGGTGATAGGAATGATGATAGTTCTAATGACGTCATCAGCTTGACCCATTAATCCGGTCTCTTTATTGCATTATGACAAAGGCCATCGTTATCTCAACCTAAAACCTTTTGAATAGTGACAAACTACTTAGATAAGGTTTTTTGACTAAGATGGCTCAGTTAACAGTGACTTACGCAATGAATACAACTAAAGGGTCTTGATCTTTAGAATATTTTTATCTTCCTAGAAAAGCTGTTTACGCTTTTATGTAATATGATTGGGTTTATAGAATCAATCTCAGGTAGTAGTATTTTTGCATCCCTCAGAATTCTAAATCATCTTCATTCACTGAACCTGTATATTGTAAATGCACATACTTCTAAGGACACTTCCAGTGTATACATAAGTAAATATACTTTGTGTAGCGATATAGGAAATGTCCACAATTATAGAAGCAGCTACTCTCACCATAAAACGTATGATATGAAATTGCTCTTATAGCAGTCAACAGCTGTTTCCGTTAATCTATATTTGTAAGGAAGTTTCGGTCAATGATACACACTTAAGGCACGTTGCATGTTAGCGAATGTCTACGTATACAAACACAATTAACTGTTCACAATTAAAAAGTCGAATATATAACGCATCAGATTGTTAACTAACCTTTGCATACCATAATAACCCCAACCTGAATACATCAACAAAATGGCATTATTCCTACGTTTAGGTCTGGTAGAATGATTGGAGGAACTAGGGACCGATTTATCAACAATAGGTTTTGAAGATGGTTGTTTTAAATTGGTAACTTCGTAAGACTTCAAGACAGACATCATAGAAAGAAGGAAATCACTGAAACGGTTTGATAACCTTTTCATAAAACTTTACGTAAAATATTATCAATCTCTTAAACCAAGCTCTTTTTCCCGTTTCTCTTTAAAAATAAGTGCTTTCGCGTAGTCTTGTTGCTGTTTTTTGATAACAGGTCGTTTAAATATATAATACTGGGCCAGTGAAATAACTGTGTACCCTGTGAGGACTACACCGAACATCAAGCAAGTGAAGACTGCACCACGGTGAGCAGTCGTAAGAACGCGGTTTAATGTGCTTCTTTGGTAATTCTTTTTCTGCATAATATCATAACAGCACGACCACGCCGTAGCTACTATTTGAAAATCCCCTTATGCGTCCAACGCTCAATATGCAGTATTTGAAAATAAAACGCTAACTGTGTAGGGATGATGAAGTTAGATAAATCACCGGCTTACCTAGCAAGTGAAGAATTGTGATCAATGTTAAGCAATTGCGATCCGGAGATTGGTTTTCGCAACTAATCCATGATCCCTGGAAAAGAGTTGTGGTATATGTTGAAGGGGATAACGTTAATTCATTTCAAAGAACCACAGGAATAGTTGAATTCAATTCCGTGAGTTATTTAGTGGCCATTGGTGCATTAAGTTGTCATAAGTTAGTTATGGGGAATTGCTGAAGACTATTTTTAAGGGATGTGCTCACGTTATATGTAGCAGCAGACTGGTCCTTGTAACATCTACTTTTATCTCTGATAGCCTTCTCATTGTTGTAAGTTGTCATGATATTATCTAGATGCTGAGGTCTAAAGATATCACAATGTTCGGAGTTTGACAGCGCCACAACATGACCGAAGTATACCGACCCAGTCAAATCAAAATTCAGAAATGAAGTGGTTCGAAGATATGTTAAAAAGGCCATCAATATGCCGAGAAGCTTTTAGTCTGGGCTGACTAACAGTTGCAAGGGATGCGAAGCACAACGCATCGACTCATGATCTGGTGCGAATGAATGAGTGAACGCCTTTAATTTGGTGTGTCGATTAGGACTATTGGGGTCGACGTCAGATGTCAAAGACACTACAATCTTCCTAAATATTAAAAGTTCGTGAAGTGGGTAAGCGGTTCCAGCCGAGTTTAATGTATGCGGTATAATTTTTTATTACATGCTTTACGTAATCTCGAGCGATTAATAGATGTTTGACAGGCCTTTGGTTTAACTAATCAGGTATATTAAACTTTATGGGATTTTACATGCACTCCGGTCTGTTATGATATATAAACCTTCATTCTTTTAGTTTCATTCATTACTATGGGATTTCATCGTTTAGGTGTTATGACTAAGTGGCTGTAATATGATTAGTGACGTACGGGATGCACCAGGCTAAACCATCTCTAGAGACTAAAAACAGAATATATGGAGTGAAGTGTTGGAACTAGTTTTGGGGTGCTCGTTTACAATTATTGAGTGATCTAGACATATGTCTAGATAAGTAGTAAGAGTTGCTATCAATGAGACGCACTGGATAAAAGCCAGTTCAGAATTGAACTCACCACTTTTTGGTCTCAATGAGTTGGAGCGGCTTGCGTTAAGGCAGTCATTTCATATTTCAAGTACACGAGGTCACCCAAGTGTTTTTAGGGTAGCCTAACTTAGTAGTATATGCGCGTTTAGATCTGTGTATTTCAACAAACACAGAATGACATATAGCCATCTATGTATTTCGCTTTTGTCTATCTTTCAACTGAAGAAAACACCTGTGTTTGGCTTCTTAATTGTCAAACTATGGCTAGAATTAGGTGAATTTCTCTATCTCATCCTTTTATGACTACAGTAATATTCAATGTTTGTTCAATAGTGCTATACATGCTATTTGATCCAAATACTTACAATTACATTCAGGAACATTTATATTCTAATTTTTAATTCATTTATTTATTTTCAGTCACCTAGCATAAAATAACGAATAGAACGTAACTTTGAATCATAAATGGCATACTGTTCTTTGAATTGGTTATTAACACGTAGTCTGTATAAGCGTTCTACTCGGAACAAAGTGAACGAACAGGCAGTCACAGTTTATATAAGTTATCAATGTGGTCCGAGATTTTCAACACTTGTCATCACATAGGCTATATATTATACATCATTAGTTAAAACGTTGATGTTTTAAAAATACATGTCTGTTAGCCAGAAATAACCGATATTCTTATCACCGTCTAATTTGGGATAAAGTTGTTGAGGTTTACCACATGAAAGTCCGGCTTTCATTAACACTGTTTAATCGACAGGAAATGTTAGTTCAAATGAATCAAATGGTTGTGGACGGAATAGAAGCTTTCGCTTAACAGGCTTCCGTGTCTAGTAGCAGGGAATCACCAATACCTCCGGGCAAGAACCTAGGTATATTAACGATAAAAGAGAAAAAAAGAAATTGGTACATCATAATAAGATACTATCCTTAGTCCTTAAGAATAGATCAGGTCATCTCTTAAAGCACTCCTGGCAGGTCGCTTGGACTAGCTCAGCCGGCAGCGAATTCCAGCATTTGACAACTTTTAAGGAATAGAAATTGTGTCTGCAGTCCGTTCTACTATGTTGTATCTCCGATTTCTGGGTGTTACCCTTTACGTTAGTGTTGGGACTAAGCTTAAGTAGGTGTTTAAGAGGATGTCCAGAAGTGTTAAGGATACAGTAAGCCATTAGAAGGACACCTCAAGGACGCCTATACTCTAATGGGTAAATGTCAAGTGATTGGAGGCGCTCTTCGTAAGGTTTAAATTTGAGTCCCTGAAATGATTTTGTGGCTCGCCGTTGAATACACTCCAGAGTGTCCTTATCCTTTTGGAGTGTAGGAGGGAATACTATGTTTCCTTACTCTAAATGGGGACTAATAGAACTATTGACGATTATGTGGAAAGTTCTCCCGTCAAACTGACCAAAAATGCGCTTCAATGTTGCCAGTGCAAGGTTTGCTCGAAGGGCATTTCTGTCACAGTTGGTGTAAGACTTTGAGTCGTAGGGCACCAGGACTGCTAAATCTTTTTCGACTCGGGATACTACTAGAGAGGAGTTCCTCAAGTTGTGACTGTAGTCTGCAACGTGTTGCAGATGAACTACTTTACACTTTGAAGTGTTAAAGGTAAGTCCGTTGTCGTTTGCCCAAATTTGAAGTCGAGTCAGATCCTCCTGAAGTGCCTGTATATCCTCTTGGTTGCGTATCTCTCTCCACAGTTTCACGTCATCGGCAAAACTAATAAGTCTGACGTTACCTGTTGAGGAAGATCATTTATATAAATCAGGAAGAGAATTGGTCCCAGCACTGAGCCCTGGGGGACCCCACTAGGACATTCCATAGCGTGTGAGAAATTGAAGTTTACTCTGACCTTAAGATGTCGATTTGTCAGATATGAACTGAGCCAGTCAATTAAAGGTGGTTTGATACCCAATTGTCTGAGCTTATTGATAAGACGTACATGGCTAACCTTATCAAAAACTTTTGAGAAATCAAGGTAAATGATGTCCACCTTCCCCTTGCGATCGAGGATGCTTGTCCATCTGTCCACCGCAGTCAGCAGGTTGGTTATGCAGGAGTAACCCTTCCTGGAACCATGCTGCTGGGGTGAGAAGAAATTTTAGGACAGCAGATAGTCGTGTATACCATCGTATATCAAGGACTCCATGATTTTTGAAGGTATAAAGAGGAGAGTCACTGGTCGGTAACTTGAAGGTTCGCTGCGTCGACCTCCTTTAAAGATTGGTGTGATATGAGCCAGCTTCCGATTTTACGATAGTTTGCCTCGACTTAGCGAGTGTGAGAACATCACGCTAAGCGGTGTTGCCAGGATTGAAGCTGCTTCCCTCAGTATAGCGAAACGGACCATATCTGGGCCAGGAGAAGTGTCAGTTGAGAAACTCCAGTTTTGGCTTGACGAAGAGAGGCTGCGTGACGGAATAAGCTTTTAGGATTGGAAATAAATTTATCCATAGGCTTTATCTGGTACTGAAGCCTGTCTTCTCCAATAGCCTTCGTATATATGTTCCTTATATGTTTGACGAAACTGAAGGCTATAACGGCGTGATCGCTTTCCCCAGGGGAGCCAGAATTGAGAAGTTGTCAACTATAAATTCTTCATTTGTAAAAACACAGTCTAAGCGGGACGGTGTCTGACTTTTCCTCCAACGAGTTGCCAACTTCACATTTTCGTGTAGTCCCGAATCCTCAATGGGGTTGAAGAACCGAGCTTCGATTGAGTTTTCACCTCCAATATACGTATGCTCCTCGAAGTTGACTCTAGGGAGATTGAAGTCCCTTAGAATCAGGATATGAGTGAAACCGAGACGCGTGGGGCTGGATAGTCTTTCCAGCATACGACTGTCATACTCGATGTCGGCAGTGAGCTTCCTATATATGACTCCGAGTAGGCACCTCTAAGTAGTAGACAACCTCACAGAGCACCACATGGATTCCTCAAATTTGTTAAACTCATGGTTGTAAACTTGGTGTACCTACAAGCAAGATCGTATGTACACGGCTACGTCACGAACGTTAAATGTCAGCGGCTAATTTCATCGCTTTTTGACTCCAACAGATAAAATCCTGTCAACTGAGTATTTGAATAGTATCATGAATTTACTCAAGAATGTTCAAATGCTAGAACAGCAGTTTCTGTGGTGATGTATTGTTAATAACCAGTAAGATCCCCAACCACACAAAAGGCAAGTATACCGGTAAGCGGGAGTGTGAGTCGAAAAATCTATGAGTAACTTATGGGTGCTAATCAATTGTGGGGAAGTTATGGGTTACCTGAGTAAATAAGCAACAGGGGAAAAGATAAAGATTGGAGAGGAGACTTGCGTTTAGTCAGATGTGCAGTGGTATTGGTCCTAATCACACAATCCTCAAAGCTGAACATGACATAACTGGAAAAAATGATATTCAACATTTAACACGGAGGGAAGGCCAACATTGGCGAACGCAGGAATATTGGATTAAAAGAGATGGTACGGCTCAGACTTGCAGAAGTGGTCATTCTGTATAACTTGTCTTTAGACTAAGTACATTATTCTATCTTTAACCTAAATGTATTTTTTTAGAAACTGCAGACATCATATTGTTAATTGTTACGATACGACGAGTCGGTGTAGAAGATGATGTGACTTCCATGTAAGATCTTATAGATTAGGCAGTCACATCATGACAGATCTACAATTTTAGGATAAGGTGAATTATTATAGTACTAATAACGAAGTAGACCATAATCCTACAAACTCATACTTTAATATGGAGTGTTAATTGTCTAGTTTGCAACAGGTGGGTTATAAAAACGCACTGGGCTCAATATATAAGCTACTATCCAGAACACAGTTTTATTCGTAACATCGTAACTAGATGTACCACTCGGTGTGATTAGCAAGCGTTAAACTTGTAGCGTGGTGTCGAGTTGCGATGCCGTGATGTCGTGTATGTGGGGGATGGGCTAGCTATCAAAGCGCGCAGCTACGTTTAATGCTCGGTAGTCGCCGCATGGTCTCCAACTAACCCCATCCTTTTTGCGCACCATGTGAAGAGGAGAGGCCCAGGGACTGTGAGAAGGACGAATAATACCAGTAGATAGTAAATTGTCAAACTCACGTTTGGCGAAGGCTAATTTGTCTGGTGCCAGTCGGCGTGGTCTTGACGTGACTGGTGGTCCGCGGGTGATTATGTGGTGTACCACACGATCGGTCACTGATGAAACCTTCTCGAGCGGTATAGTTATTCTGAGGAATTTCTCGAATAAAGCGTGAAATTTATCGTCACCCGAATAAAAAGTGCCGAGGATTCGGTACGCTTACATCGGAGTCTATTATATTAATACTATTCTTATGTATATAAACGATATATGTAACACCATAACATTTGGAAAACCATACTTATATGCTGATGATCTCAAGATAGTATACAGTTATAAGCCTGAGACCCTAAACGAAAATGTACCCCTGATCCAAAATGACCTCAATAACTTAACTATCTGGAGTGAAAAATGGCAAATACCATTTAACCTCAACAAATGCGGATCATGCACTTTGGAAAGCATCCCTATGAATTGCAATTTTGCTTGAATAAAAATGCAGTCCAGACACTGAAATCAGTACACGATCTAGGTATTAAATACACAAGAAGTCTGAACTTTGAAGAACATGCCTCATCTATTATTTCTAAATGTAGACGGCAAATTGGTTTCATAATGAGAAATTTCTTCACAACAGAGGTTAAGCTTACTCTCTACAAAATATGTGTACGACCTTTCCTAGAGTACTGCTCTTATATCTTCTCTAATATGAATACCACCAACAGGATAAGAGTAGAAGACGTTCAAAAACGCTTCACACGCCAACTGCTAGGAAGTAACTCGAAGGCCGACTACACAGATAGATGTAAGCATCTCTCTTTAGAACCCTTATGGCACCGTAGGCTAAAGAATAATTTAATATTTCTCCACAAAGCGCTGTATGGACTCTCATTTCTAACCTCCTGTCCAACTATGATTCACTACCCAGCCTATAGACTAAGAAACAACGCATATACACTACACACCGTAAAACACCAAAAACAAGTGCGTTGTAAGTTTTTTACAGTGCGGTATAGTTTATTGTGGAACAGGTTGTCATTGCCTATCCGTAACTGTGACACATTTACCAGATTCAAAAGTCTAATAACCCTGTTTCTAGACTTTAACGAGTTTCAATCTTTCCTTGAACTCCCACCCACCAATGAAACACTTCATTATGGACCGCCTAATATCTAAACTGAACAAGATTATAACGAGCCCGACTATTACTAATATGAATACAACCAAATTACAGGACATATGGTTTGCCGTTTCCTATTATTCATTGTCCACTAATCAAGGCCTAATGCCCCTAACCCACACTTTCAGTTACCAAATCTCTCTACTGGTTAAATATACATATTTCTTCCTAAGTGTCATGTCTCTTTCTTTCCTATTGCAAGTAGACAGATAACTCAGAAATCATATGGATGCTGACCTACTAAGGCCGATTATACGAAGCTCAAAATTGATCATAAAGTCTTGTGAGTTGCTCTGTGTTTTATTTTTCTTACCCTAAAACTTTTACGATTTTATACTCTTTCATATCATTTGATTTGCTATTAGTCTTTACTATCTTTAAACCACATATAATCTAAACTGTTTTTCTATCTTTTACCATTGGTTATCTTCATAGCAGTGTGATATACTAAATGGACATCTAATCCATAATACAAACGCTTTAACTATCTGATTTGCTTGTAACGTGGAACTAGTAGAGACAGTGTATTCCAACCATGTGCTTTGATTAAAGCAGTATGCATACTTACCACAAAAGTAAGAGAGCCTAAAAGCACAAAAGGAGGGAGAGTGGCGTTACTGACCAGCAAACATGATGGCGGGGAGATAACTTCAATCCACCCATGTCTGTAGGACAGAACATTTTGTTAAAATGACGGCTCCTTATGGTCTAGTGGAATGTCACGAATTAGTGGTATTGATGCTGATTTATCATGCAAATACTTCATCAAATAGTGATTAGAAGGTTGAGTTGATTTCACTTCACACCCAGTAAGCATATTACAAGCAAACTAGACTATTCGCTAAAAACAAAGCCTAATCAAGACCCTATAAAATCTAAAAAAGGCTCCAATAGTGTCGACAAATAAAGAGAGACAGCCATTTGTATATTATAACACTGTTTTTAGCACGATATTTTATAACTATACATGTTCCAATACTCTCAGTTTCTTTCTGAACCACCTCCATTTGTCAGTTGTTTATCCACCCACACCTTGTCTACACTCATTTTCTTTAAATTATTAGGATGCTCCTGCTTAATAAATACTTTAATAGAAGAGAATGAGACTGAATAGTCATACCTTAACTATTTCTTCATGAACGTTGTCTGCTCTGCTTCTCGTCATTTTTTGTTTTCTTTTTTTCTTGCACCATTTTTCAGCCCTTTTGAGATACGGAACGGGTGACCCCGTCCTGCACAATCGTTAAAACCTCAACTATTCCAAAGGGATATAAGATTGCGATTTTTAGAAGCCCTCAACTGCACATGAATTTATTATCGACCCTCAGTGTCACGTCGCAACGCAACTTTCATGAAGCGCGCCAACTGTGATATTGACCAAAACCATTCTACATTCAGATTTTATAAATTATCAACCCAGCTGTGTAATTTACTACAATTGGAAATTGTTTCATTCGTAACAATTTGATCTTGCCTGTAAACTGGCATTCCTCATGTAACAAAATGTTATTTGTGAATAAATTATTATTATCATTATAATAAGGAAAACAAAATCACATTAATAAGGTCACATGTAATGATTTTCAATATCATTACACTGTTGTATTATGGTCTACCTTGATATAATTGCTACTCTAATGATAGACTTAATCCTAAAATTGTAGATTTGTCATGATATAACTGCCTAATCTATAAGATCTTACATGGAAGTTGAATCAACGTCTACACCAACTCATTGCACTGTAACAATTACCAACACATGATGGAGAACAAGCTTATGCTAGAGATGAGAAAATATATTTAATATGAATAAAAGATATAAGATAACATTCAGTAGGGACCATGCCATCAGACCAACTTGGATTATCAATTCGTACCCGCCTTTTTCATCGTCGATTTTTTCTCTGCGTTAAATGTTGAGTATTTATTTCGCATATTGTCTCGTGTTAGAGCCCAACGCCACTAAAACACTGCCCCCTCTCTCCACGAGGCACTGACTTCAGTGCCTGGTGCTGGACATGGGTACGCTACCCTCCTTTTGGTGGCACTTAATAATGACTGATAGCAGTCGGGGGTTGACAAACGAGGTATCTAAGTGCACCGTTGTTCTGTCCGGCTTCACCTGGTTGTAGTGTGCTGTTATAACATCGTCTTGGGGCCGTTGGAGGTCACGTAGGACGAATATAGTGGGAGATCGAGTAAACACAACTTCATAAGGTCCTTATCAAGATTGACGGAACTTGCTGCATGTCCCTGGTGTGGCCAGAGGGCGGCGCAGCCAAACACGGGCCCGTTCGATTTGCGGTTGTACACATCCTTTTGGTGTTTGCTAGCATTTTCTAGGTTGATCTTAACTAGGCGATATGCGTCGGCTAGACGGCTGTGAAGGTTATGGATGTGCAATACATGATCCTGGGCTTCGCGTGGTAACAACGGTATTTGTAGCTCAACAGGTAGGCGCAATTCATGTCCAAAGAGTAAGGTCGCGTGTGAAAATCCCATGGATCCGTGCACTGATGCGTGTTAAGCTAAAAGGCATTAGGGGTATCACATCATCCCGACATTCCGTCGACGACTTATTGATAAACGATTGTAGAAGGGTTTTAATGGTCCTGTTTGTTCTTTCCATTAAGCCGTTACCTTCTGGATGGTATGCGGTAGTGTGCGTTTTTCAGATTCCCAATAATCGGCATACCCGGGCGACGAGATGGCTTTCAAAAGCTTCACATTGGTCAGAGTGGAGTGAGAATGGAGCGCCGTATTGGGTTACTCAATGATCAATAAAAGCCCAAGCGACTGTGAATGCATCTTGTTGTGGTATAGTAACGGCTTCACATCATTTGCTTAAATAATCTACAACCACCAGTATATAGCAGCTTCCGTTCTTTGACGTTGTTAGTGGCCCCATAATATTGATACCAACTCGCTGATGTGGACCTTCTGTCGTCAGTGGAACTAAGGGTGCACGGGGTATTTGCTGGGATGACTTAATGGCATAGCACGTGCTACAACTTTTGCAGGATTCTGTTACGTCTTCATGGATGGATGGCCACCAAAACCTCCGGCAGATCGCATGATCAGTCTTCTGTTTACCCGAGCTCCCAAGTTTTTGGTAGACCTGCTCCATAATATTTTGAACTTGTACACGTGGTACTATCAATAGTGGCTTTTTTGATTCGCTGACTATAAATAACGTGTCTCCATACAATCTCAGACTGCTCCACTTGGCACAAAGACGGCGCGTTGCTAAGGAATGATCCTTCAACTCTGCCATAGACGGTTTATTATTTCCATGAAGTCGCCTTTGGTAAGTGAAACGCAGATCAGGGTCTGCTGCTTGAAGAGACGGCCAGTTGATCTCGGAGGCTGTGCTAAGGACAGCATTAACGGTACTAAGAGAATAAGGCACACGGGACAGAGAATCGGCGTTTGTTTGCTGGCTTCCAGGTCGGTATTCGTAGGTATAAACTCCTGCAATTTCTCCTGCCAGCGCGCTACCTAACTTCTGATTCGCGGAACGAACGAAGCCATTGTAGTGCATGTGTAGAATTACAGTCTACTATGATATTAGCACTGCTCTAATAATAGACATAATCCTTAAATTGTAGATTTGTCATGATGTAACTGCCTAATCTATAAGATCTTTCATGGAAGTCACATTATTATCTACACCACCTCATCGCATCGTAACAATTACCAATACACGATGGAGAACAAGCTTAGGCTAGAGATAGAACAATATATTTAATATGAATAAAAGGTATAAGGTAAAATTCAGGAGGGGCTACGCCTGCAAGGCCGAGTCATGCCATCCGATCAACTCGGACTAATTCAACTCATTCTCCCCGCCTTCTCCATTCTTCTGTATTTCTCCGCGTTAAATGTTTAATGTCTATTTCTCATATTGTCTCGTGATAGGGCTCAATGCCACTACACATACACGAAAGGGGCATTCTAGGAGGTAGTGACGAGAATGTTGCAAAAATTTTACCAAAGCCAAAATCTCTCGGCGCGTCGTAGAATACCTTGTCTCTCTCTCATCTAACCGCCGACTAGCGTACGCTATGACCCGCTCCTGTCCGTCCTGTGCTATTTGAGACAGGACTGCTCCAATAGCTGATGAGCTGGCATCTGTATCAGGTATAAACTCACACGCCTTAGCCGAAGTGTCCGGAAAAGCCAGTATAGGTGGAGCAGCGAGACATGACGTCAAGGTGCTAGATGCCTGTTGAAATACTGTGGTCCACAAAAATTTTTGTCTTTTATGCTTCAGGCGATGCAAAGGTGCTGCCAGGGATACGAAATAGCGTACAAAACGTCTGTAGTAAGAAGCGAGTCCCAGGAAGCTGCGAACATCCTCGGCAGATTTCGGTTGTGTCCAGTTAATAATAGCGCTCATTCTTTCCTTATCTGTTGTTACCCCATCTTTCGTAGTGCGATGTCCCAAAAAAAGCACTCCTTTTTTGCAAGAGTCAACATTTATATGGTTTTACTTTCAAGTTTTGCTGCTTAATACTTTGTAGGACTGCCCTCAAATCGGCATTATGCTTTTCTGGCGTGCTGCCACACACAATAATATCATCAGGGTTAAATTAAGCACTTGTGCGGTACGAGGCCATGTATAACTGTTTACATCAATCGTTGGAAGGTGGCTGGGGCATTAGTTAGCCCGAAAGGCATCACTTGAAATCCATAAAGCCCATTTGGCACGACGAATGTAGTTTTTTTCTGTTCTGGGTTCGTACTTCTGCTTGCCAGTACCCGGATGCTAAGACTAAAGTCGAGAACCGATACTCATCTTTCATAGCGTTTAACCTAGCATCAATCCGCGAAAGTGGAAAGGAGTCACGCCTTGTTATAGCATTGCGGCGACGATAATCAACACATAATTGGAAAGAGGAGTCTTTCTTCTTCAGTAGAACGATGGTCGAAGCCCAGGGCGATGAAGATGGTACAGTAATCTTTTAGTGTAGCATCTCTTTTATCATTGATTCTGAGGCTGATAGTGTACTGGTACTTTGCGGGGTGGTTGAGACAATGGCATGTGGTCACCTGTGAGAATGGAGTGTTGTGCAGTGGTCAATCGATTTCCAGGGATATTCTCCGAGAAAACAGAACTAAATTGTTGGAGTAGGGAAACAATTGACAGACGAACGTTCTCGTTATTAGTTCATTAGTTTGTACCTGACGTATGACTTCAGATACCACGACATGAGCTGCCGATTTAATTTCGTTCTTCGGATGATGTGTCGGTATGGTGACTTCACCGATTCGTGCTGCCGCCTCAGTCACACACATGACGACTTTGTGTTTCAACAGGATGTCAAATCCAAGTATTACATAGTAGGTGAGTGTGGGGCATACTAAAAGTCCATGTGTGAACGAGTGTTTGTTCACCGTTACATCTAACCCCACCTTAAAGTGTGCTCCTATAAGGTCACCGTTAGCTGTTTTTAGCGCCAAGGAACACGGTATTCCTTCACAATATATAATGAGGCTTCTGTTTCCAGTAGAATATTAGTTTATGCCCCCTGTAAACTACTCGTTATCGTTAAAAGATATACGGATTTAGAATAATATGAAGGCAAATGCCAAAAACTATTCCCACCTTGCTCCAAGAATTTATTTTACCAACATTTCCGGGCTCTTCGACCAAAGTATTGTCAGTGAAAACATTCAGTTTTCCGGTTCAGCTGACTGACTCGTGATAGTTGTCTAGCGGGCCGAAACTTGACCGCTGAAATGGTATGTGCGGAATCATATTGATGAGCTACCCTTGACTCTTCGATAGCCATTGCTGCCGAATAGTTTGCACTTGCATTGGTTAACATTTTATTAACGGCCGTTAGACGAAAGATTGTGGTTATCAGGTCCTGCATACTGTTAGGTGGCATGTATAACAGGTGCTGTCGCAATGCACCCGGCAAAAGCCGCTCTACAAATCGTGAGCGTTCTAGTTATTCTCGGACCGAAAAGTCCAGGCTAGGGAAAGCTTGGATTGCTGTTTGCTGTAAGGAGTAATGATGGTCGATGGGTTCTTCACAGATCGTCTGGCGCCGAAACAAAGACTGGATAGTCATCAGCTGATATTCCACCGTTAGAGAAAAGCATTCGTCTAAAATTCTCCAATGTTGGGACGGGGGATTGGACGCAGCAGACCCGTTGACTATGGCTCTTTTCGCTGTTTCATCATCTAAATAAGATAAAAGATATTCAACGTGTTCTGTTGTTGGAACTTGACGTAAACACGTCATTACTCTGACGTTCCAAATAGCATAGTCTGACTCCCAATAGTGGTGGCTGACGGGGAGTTGTGCTGACTATTACCTTTCTTGGGATGACCGGTGGTTCATCATAATTTTTGTCGCGTTTTGCCATAGATACCATCACCACCACTTGTAGCACGTACTATCAGCGTTTACTTGCGAACAGGAGCGATCTGAAACACAACACAACAATCAGAACCGGTAAATGCCACTGAAGTAAGGACACGGAGTACTGGCACAACAGAAATATATGTAAAATTGAAAGACGCGGTTCGAGTACATAAAAGGAAGCTTATTACAGAATGGATTTATTCATTGTTTTGTGGGTTCAGCTTGCGTAAGGCTTGTTCCACTTCTTCTAGTACGTCTACTGTTTGTTGCCCCGCAATAAGGAAAACAAACATTAATAAGGTCACATGTAATGATTTTCAATACCGTTACATAATTCGTTTTGAGCTGTTCGTTGTTTGCCGTTTTTTCCCTCAGATTTCGAGGTCTTCATAATACAACTGACCACCAGAAGAAAGTGAGAGAGAGTAGAAAGTCTTGTCTGACTCCAGTTCTTACTTGGAATACATCGGTAAGCTGTCCTCCATGCACAACCTTGCATTGAAGTGTTACGGGAGAACTGAAGACATTCGTCTGATTAAAACCTTGACATTGTATATTGATAATTTCACTGTGTTCCTTAAATGTATTTGTTTTACTCAACTTCCGAACTTGTTCGTTTGTATCATTATTTTCGGACATTTTGGTTTCTTTTGTCTTTGGTTTGGTATTTGGAAGTTTTCGCTTCGAGAACCTACAAAATTGATGGTTCGTTTTGTAAATGTTATAATTGTTGTTGTTAGAACGATATTGGGATCGACAATTTGTAAATTGCGAATAAACTTTAGTACCTAAATTGGAGTTTGGTTTTATTGTTAATTTGGGTTCGTAAATTGCAGATGGGTCGAAATGCCGTACCTCAATAACAGGAATGAGCAAAAACTTGGACACAACATAAAGTTCTTCAATTATGGTCCTGTGTTCATACCTTGGATTTGTTTGGACGTTTTCGGCCCAATTTTCTGGTCCTATTGGTAGATTTTGTTTGGATTAATTCAAATTTGTCCTCATTATTCAGTAATAAGGACACGAAGTCTATCAACCTTTAATTATCTTTGCAGTTTGTAATATTGTGGAGGTCCGATCTCGTTTTGAATATATCAACAAAGGTGCTGACATTACGTATTTCGGTAGAGAATTTCAGTAATTCACTACTCGGTGCGAGAAACGAAACTCCAGACGTAAATAATTTGATCTCAGTTTTTGAACTTTCTTCGAATGTCCACTTAAATTATCAGGCCTAGACGGAAGTAAAAGATAAGACATGTTAATACCAAGGTCATCATTCATTATACGATAGGCCAATATTAGATAACACCGTTTCCTACGGTAAGATAACGGAAATAAGTTAAGGTGTCTCAGTCTGTCTTCATAAGATAGGCCAGATAGACCATGTACCATCTCAGTACCTCGTCGTTGGACTCTTTCTAATATATCTGCTTCATACTTGTAACAAGGACTCGCTGGTTGAATCCCATATTCTAAATGTGGTCACACGTAAATCGGGTATATTAATCTAAACACTTCATTATCTAAATACTGGAAAGACCGACGAATAGACCATAATACCCTATAGCTTTTCGCAGCAGCAGCCTTACAGTGACTAGTGATTTTGAGAACACTGCCTAATATGACTCCTAAACCCTTATAGTTTCTTACTTTGGGTAACACGAATCCACATATTGTATAGTGATACGATTCATCATTGTTATTTAATTCGATCACAACACTTATTATGATTTACTTCTAGTGACCACCTGTCCAAACATGCCACCATTGAGCCAAGATCAGTCTGTAATTCTATCCTATCCGGCATACTGTGTATGGGTCTCCAAATTTTTATGTCATCAGCGAAGAGTAGGTCGGATGATTTTGCTACAGCTGGTAATTCATTTACATAAAGTGAAAAGAGAAGAGCACCGAGGATTGTACCTTGAGGAACTCCACTTTTAACAGGTACTCACGAGGAAAGAGTTCCATTAACCCTTACCCTTTGTCTCCTGTCATGGAGAAAGTTATTTATCCAATCTACGACTGCATAATAGATTCCAAAACGTTCCAGTTTGAATTTAATACCAGAATGGGAGACCTTATCAAAGGCCTTACTTAGATCTATGAATATCACATCTACAGGAATGTTCTGATTTTTTGCAGCAGCCCAATCTTCTCTTGCAATGAGATTTGTCAAGCACGATAGGCCTTTCCGAAAACCATGTTGTTCCCTGGAGAAAACATTATGTCCTTGAACATTGCTTATAACAGAAATCTGAATGGTTTTTTCATTCAGTTTTAAAACTGCACTAGTTCAGCTAACGGGTCTATAGTTACTAAATAAATGTCTACTCCCAGCCTTATACGCCGGACTTATTATAGCGTATTTCCAGTCTTTAAGCAGTCTAGACTGTCTCAAAAACATGTCAAACAGTATCGCAAATAGTTCAGCAATTACATATAATATGGCTTTCATAATCCTAGGATGAATATCATCAAGACCACTAAACTTATCAGGTTTAGGATGCTGAAGTAGCCTAAAAAATAGTACCTTTCTCAATGAATACGGGGTCTACCAACGAGCCGTCACGATCACAATGAATCGTTGATCGTTCCTCATAGCTGATAGAAAACACTTTCCTGAAATATTCCGATAAAGCGTTAGCTTTTTTGATATCATTTTCTGCCAAGGTTAACGGATTTTCTTGTATTAAAAATGATGGAATTTTGTCGCTTTTCTTAGATTGCCTTTTTACATAAGAGAATAACCGTTTTGGACTATACCTGGAATCCCTAACTAATTGTTTTTCATATGATCGTCTAGTCTTACTTATCAACGCTTTACAGGAACTCCTGATCTTACAATAACTGGATACGTGTCGTTCTAAGCCAGTAGAGATGAGCATATTCCAGTTCTTCTTCCTTCTTCTATGAAGTTTCCTGACTGGTTTAGTTATCCATGGTGGACTGTTATTCGATCTTCGCGGTACCAGGTATGTTATGAACAAGGACGTCACTAACCTAAACTTACCTTTAAATACAGACCATGCTTCTTCAACTGATAAGTTAGTATCTATAAACCAATTTGTCTTAGTATCGCATTCCTGAATGGCTGATATTTTAGCTTTCCATACATTTGGGCGGAGTGTAACCTGATCGTATAACATGTCTCTAGTCTCATGAGTGATTACCAAGTCCAACAGAGAAGAACCTTGGTTAGCACCAAGACGTGTGGGTTTGAATACATGCTCCACTAATGCACGTTATCAGGAATCTACTATCAAAGGAGTTTATTAATCCTTACGTAGTCATCTCAGTCCAACTAATATCACGTGCATTAAAGTCTCCTATTATCAAGCATGTGGTATTTGCACTCCAAAGATAAATGCGCTCTAAAATAAGGTCATCAGCTAAGCAGATTGGGCTGCGATTGGTGACACCGAGCATGAATGTACTACATCTGATAGCCAATTTAGAGCTAATAACTTCACAAGTACCGCTGTCATGGTATTCCCTAGCAGAGGAGCGGATATTTATATCCTTGTTATATATAACAGAACGCCACCTCCATTTCTACATGTCTATCACTCTTTAGGTAATGGTGTCAAGGTAATTCTGGAGGAATGTCTATGTCATGGACCAACCAAGTTTTTGCCACTGCTACAATGAGTGGCCTTGATCTGTCCACTAATGCTTCTAGTTCATAGAACTTATTTCTTACACTAGGAGCATTTGTATATAAAACTACTAGGCAGAAAGGCCTATCCACATAGGCCTTGATATCATTGGCTTCCAAGACCTGACTATACGAAAAGCCACTAACCGGAGATTTTCCTCACCTCTTTGTTGACGGATTTATAGTTCAGCTAGTGCGTTCTTCCATTTTATTCTATCTTCGAGAGACACATCACGTCTAACTCGGATGTCTAAATTGTCGTGACAACGAGCATTACTTAATAGGAGATCCCGTTGCTTCTCTGATCCCAGGATTACCTTAACGAGTTTGCATGGTCGGTGTTCAACATTGTCCTCGGTCCTCTTGCATATTCTTACCAGCTTTTTGACCTAAACTTTAGGGTTATCTAGTAAGATGCTATGAATATATTCTCCCATTTTATCTAAGTCATGCGCGTGTCTAATTTTGAGACTCTAACAACTTGCTTACAATATTATTCGATGACATTAGATCCTCCTTTGCAGTCACGCCGGGGTGGGTTTCTCTCTTACCATCAGATTTTGGTAATGCATTCTGCGACTTACAATGTGAGTCCACCAATGACTAACTAACCAGCCTACAGCTTTTTTCTTTTGTTTCGTTTTTCCGTACTGCAGTCCATTTTTCATCCCTCATGACACCGGGACTATTTGTAACGGTGACGATTTTGTCCAGATCTTCAGTTTCCACTAGAGGTGCGTGGTTATCAACGTCAATGTCAGGTGGTACTTCCCCCTCATTAATGTTAACGGAGATTTCACTTTTCCATCAATCAAAGTTGGGCGTTTGAGTTGCCTCGTAACAGCAGGTACTACACCGGCACATTCGTCACTGTTAATGCTCGTGTTATCAGCGCATGCGCCATCGTTATTCTTACAGGCCAAAGCCAATAGGCTTTTATTTGTATAGCAAAACATGCAAAGCCAATGTGAGTCAGGCGTCGAACATCTTTTGTATGAGGTGGGACTTAAACAGGTGCACATCTTATGAACAACTTTTTGCATTCATCACACTGCATTCCTCCCTCAACGGGAAACAAACAGTTTGGTTATCCACATTTATGAGTACTACCAACCATTTTAGTCACATTAGGCTGTAAAGCACAATGTGAACAAAAGTGTCAAACAGTGAGTAGAAGGGTACAACAAGACAAACTTTAGCAAGATTTCAAACCTTAACTAAAGTAGTTTAATATAGATCAAGAATGATTTTGATGTAATAATCACACAAAAGCAAGGATAATCACAACAAGTACAAAATCACTGCCCTTTTTGAAACACGCGCGTCCCTCATTTGGTAATCGATTCTTTTGGAACAATGACATGTGATGGAAACTCAAAGCAAAAATCGAAGGAAAATGACATGAGAAGTAAAATTTCTAAAGCTGTTCGTGTTATGTCTGATGTTAATGATGATAAACGTGATGATGTTAGTGTTAATAGTATGTCATCTGATCAGCCTAGTACTTCTAAATTCAAATTAGGTAAGGCATTACTAAGGAAAAAGAATTTAGAAAACGGACTTGAGTTAGAAATCCAGCTTAAGATGTTAGATCTGCAAGAAGAGGTTGATATGACTGAATTAGAATGTAAGGTCATGGAGGACGATAACCAACTGACCGTAGACAAATGTGAGATAAATGTTGAGATGGAAAGCTATTAAGTGTGATACTGGCTGTAATAATCATTCAAGGAAGATATTTAGCATCAAAAGGGGCGACTGGGCTGATGAGTTGAAGGATACGTTGCATATTTTGGTTATTAATATGGTTTTATCTAAGATTGATATGATGTATTTTGATATACAACCGAGTCAGTCCCACCGTTTTATTAGTTGGTTTACTAGCATCGTCAAAAATAAACTGCCCGATAAGGGCTAATTGTTTTATTTGCTACACTATTGTAAAGGAAAGGCCAAGACGGCTATTGAAGCTTACAGTTCTTTGCCCAGTCATTCGGGTTATGATAGAGCTAAACAAATTTTGTATGATCTATTTGGTAAGGAACACCTTGTCGCTCGTCATATGATTACTGAATTACTTAACCACAAACCTGCTGAAGGATCAGCCTATGGCTTAACTGACTTCGCAATCAAGCTACGTAATGTATGTATAACATAGAAGTAAATGTGGTATATGTCTGATGAGAATTCTACTTCTAAAGTGGAAATAATTGTGTCATGTTTACCCCAAGAATTACAGAATAACTGGGTGGAAGTTGCCGATAAGATCATGATGGCTGGGAGGGAGCCGATCTTTGAACATTACATTACATAATGAATAAGTAAGGTTTTTGAGTGGTTTGAAGTAGAGAATCAAATTGGACCTAAGCCTTCTCTTCCAAAGGGGGTTCTATTCTTAAGATTTGACATCGGGAACTGTAGTCAATGACCGATTCAGTCTTAAGTATTTTGCTGGTGAAGTCTCATTGTATTCCTTCCACCTTTAGTATATCAAATAAGCGTAGGTTGGAAAATAAGAACGAGCAGTATTCAACGATAGGCCTTACACAAACTTTATAAGGAAGGATTTCAGACTCATTTTGATAGAAATTAAGGAGAATGAAGCCAAGCAATTCCCGAATTTTAGATGCTTTGGCTGAGATGTGTTCAGAGAAATTAAGACTGTGTGATTAATGTACCCCTAGGTCAGTTACTGATGCTAGTCTGGGAAGTGTGTTGTTGTTAAGTGTTAGTTTTATTTTGAGAGACGTGTCTCCTATACATAACCAGCCGCATTTCTCTGTGTTCAGCTCTAACCTCCAGCGTTTGCACCCGTCGTCTACCATGTTGAGTTCATGTTGGATTGTTTGCATAGTACTACGTACATCGCATGTGTCGATTTTATAGATGACATTTAAGTCATCGGCATAGAGTTATGTCTCACCTGTGCTAGAGCACTTGCATATACTGTTTATGTAGATCATAAAGAGCAATGGACCCAAGACAATACCCTGCACAACACCACTGGTTATTGGTCGAGGTGTAGATGTTGTAGAAAGGTTGTCGGAGGTTAGTTTGGTGAAAGAAGTGTGTTTAAGGGTGAAAGATAGAGTTAAATGGTTAGGTAGTGTATTTGGGGATTGATCAGGAGGTTCAGTCAAAGAGCTCTTAAGACTAGAGACAGTTATTGACGTTGAGAAAGATGTGCCACTCTCCACTAGGTCGGAGTATATTGATGGTCTCAGAATAGTGAAATTGTCGCCCTCAGCATTTGGAGACCCCATAGCAGCACCGTTGAGGGGGAGATGAAAAAGGATGAGATGGTGTATATGTCGAATTAGGGGGATTAAAGAGTTGTATAGAGTGACTTGATTTAGTGTCTAGGATCAGTAGGTGGGTTCCCAAGTAGTCTAGCGTCATAGCTTCCTTTTGTGTGATGGGCAATTTTAGTCCTATTATCGGTAGTTGGGGGGGTTGTATGTTTCTGGTAAGGAATGAGAGGTTGTCTGATATTGCTGCCGAGAGGTGTTTTTGTTGTGTGTAGTTGTGTGCTGGTTCATGGAGCTTGCAAGGTTCACATTATATGACTTACGGGTATCACATGTTGGCGCGTTTTTTGTCGAGTGTCGTTTCACGTTAGGATGAGTGGGTACTGCCAGTTCACTATGTTTGTTGTAGGGCATTCTACTACTATGAAAAGGTGCATGTTTTGGGTCAGGGGTGCAGGAGTACTGGTGGGTTTTTACAGAGAATTTAGTATTATTTCCGACAGCGGTGTCTGAGCGTCTGTAGATGTTAGCGCAATTCCCGGGAAGATTATTTTTGGGCATTTTATCGGAGCTTCTAGGACAATACTGGGGAACTATTGAGACATAAGTGGATTGGAATTTTAGAGTAGCTGAGTGTTAGGGCTGAAAACGAGTGGTTGCAGCTGCTTTATGTGCAGCCTTGTTCTTAGGACTAATAGCAATATCTAACGTGCCTCCGTTTTTGGGAGGGGTAGTGTATGGTGTTTTAGGATTTCTACAGTGGCCAACGCAGTAACTGCCACTGCTACGTAGGCTAGGTTGATTAGTTTGTATTCCAATGAAGAGTCGACTAGACCTAAGGACCACTTGTTTTTCTCTGAGAAGTCAGAATACGTAATTACCAAGTTACCCTCTCTTATGTTCCTCTTTAGTCGAGTTCATTTGTATTTAAGCCGCAACAGGGAAATTTATTCCTTAGACCAAGTCTCCAAAATACTGGTGATGAGTAATTCGCTTGCTTCTATCTCTTGGAATACCTGTCGTGAGATAGAGCGTTACTGGAGGATTAAAATACCGGTCAATCCTCTTCCTTAATAAATCAGTGTATACACTTCCATACTTAATATTCAAGATATTTTCTGTGTTCACGTTCAGTGCCTACAAAAGTTGATCCATTATCACTGTATATATCTTTTGAATGCCCTCTTCTATTGTCAAATCTCATTTGTGCTATGATGAATGAGTCTGTCGTAAAACTATATGCCATCTCCAGATGCATAGCTCTCAATCTTAAATAGGTAAATACACAACCATATGGCTTCTCAATACTTATACCATGTTTAACCATAGTGGGCACAAAACAATTGACCCCAAATGATTAAATTAGATAATCATCACCTACCCTGATGGACGATAAGGGTGCTATTAATTGCTGAGTGGGTCAGGCGTCCCTCATTTCGCAATACACACAGCTTATTATCACCCTCTTCATGGCTACGCCACTCTCAACACCCAAAACCTTTCTTGGACCGTTGCCGTTACCTGTGTATCTCCAACATGTCCCTCGAAAATATGATAATACTGTGGAATTTAATTCGTGGTTGTATGCTTCAGTGGTAATATTATGGGACATTTCCTCGACTCGGCCACCGACACACAACAATTCATCTATCGTCAATGAACTTAAGATTCGTAACGATGAATTCGTTACCTTCACTTTGCTGATGGTATTAAACAACGACATTTCAATTTCTCTCCGAAATACTATGCCTTGCACATATCGAATTAAATCTAAACAAGCTAAATTTAACCCTTCAACTGTTAGCATACCCACCTGTCGAGACAAGTCAGTTCTTCCAAAGCGTGTTATCCGTAGACATCTCTTGAAACGAATTAACCTTGAAACAGCCTTATGTAATCTAGTCCAATGTGAATAATTAATAAGTTGATTAACAATGGATTCTTCAACCATTATATGTGTGGACATTGACTTCTTTAATCCTAAGAGATAGGGTCTGGACCGTGTAAACATCAACAGTCGGCCAACACTCCTTTGGAAGGTACAAACCTCCATTGATCCACTGTGAATAGTTGTGACCCGGTTCGGCAAAATGTTTTAAACTGGTTGTTCTTATTTCTAATATAACGTAAGACGGTCATAGAATCCGTCCAAAAATTAACTTCTGCAAGCTTAACATTTAGCTTGGATTGCAGTTGGGACCTCATGCGAGCTGCTAATACTGCTATTGTAGGCTCTTAACGCTGTATGGTCTGAACCCTCAAGGGTGCTACTCTTGCCTTTGCTATGATAAGATGAGAACAAGCTTCGGTACAAGGAGTATGACAGCGGACATATACTACCGCGCGACACCCAATTTCCGAGGTATCACTAAATAAATGAAGTTTCAGGAGCGAGCGTTCGATTGCGGAGACAGTATGCAACATGGAATACTAATGATGTCAACCCCCTGAAAGTCATTTAAAAATTCCAACTAACGATTGCTCCTCTCATCTAAAAATCTCGTCATCCCAGCATGGTCCCAATTTGCCCAAATTTTAAAGCGTCCTAATTTACATCCCCTTCATCCCACCATAATAGACGAAACACACCTCTATTTTGTCTCGAGATCCTTACTTAAAAAATCATCTCTTCGATATTAGCGGCTAATGTTGTTTCACCCAATCTGTACTGCAAAAGTACACCAATTAAACGATTTACAGTATTTGGTAGTCTCAAAAGCTGATCATTGAGAGCACAACCAAAAACAATTCTCGAATTTATAGGCTTCTCAGTGTTGATAACAGGATGATAGGGAATATACCAACAATCTGCATCACGATCGAATCCGTCCTTACTGGCTTCAATGACATAGTCATTACTTAAATGTCTATTCATCACGATTCTATATTTCTCCAGAAGGCTATTATCTTTCGCGAACCTCGTCTTCAACCATTCTAGTCTGCGTTTAGCTAGTTTCAAATTAATCAGTGGCCTTGGCTGGTCATAATTCCAGGGTAAACCAACTTGGAACGTTCTTCCAGAACGCTGGATCATCACGCTCAATCAGTACCCCTACTTAATTACTTTGCAGCGCCAGGAAGATTGTGTCCTTAAGATGCTTCCATCGTCCCAGCTGGCGTTCGTTTAAAGATTCTACATAATCGATCGAAAACGTCTTGGTCGTACAAGCCTTACTAATCTTTACAGAACCCTGTTCATTGAAAGAAAATATCTCTAAATTTACTCCCAAACATTTACATTTGTTACATTTATTGCAGCCTCCTTACCTTTGAGACCCGAATGATTAATTAAATTTTCGCATACAGGGGAAGTATCTGAACCACTATCTAGAACGGAGTTGGTTTCCGAAATTCTCATGGAACCGTACAGACTGACCAGGAAGATACCCAAACAAACCTTAGACGAGTTCTAATCCTTAACTAAGTCCACTACATGATTATTGATATCACCAACTTGTAACAATGAATTATGCCAAATCTTGCAATTCTCAGCGTCACACTTGAAGCCCGAGTTGCAGGACTTGGCTATGTGACCCTTTCTTAAACACAGGTAGCATAGACCACATCTTAATACCTCCTGTCTCTTTTACCTCACATTCATTTTTGATAACTTGGTACAGTCTGTCCCCTTGTGATCAACTAAGCTGAACTCGCAAATTAAAGCCTTAACTGAGTTGATTGGAACCCGCTTAACTACATTAAGCGTAATCTCTTATGAATTTGACCTTCATAATTCCTTTCACCGTACTTTGAATTACCCCGTATCAATGTACCATAACTTGTCCGAGCAATCCTGGCCCTTTCATCTACAAAGACTACAAATTCTTCAAACCTAGGCTCCGTCCCGGCCATCACGATTTATCGGCAACTTCCACTTATTCTCTAATTCTAGTGGTAGGCATGACACTATTATTTCCAACGTAGTCATGCAATTCACAACGGACATATACCACATTTCTTTCAAAGATATACATACACTATGTAGCTTAATCGCGAAGTCAGTTAAGATATCAGCTGATCCTCCAACAGATTTATGGTTGAATAAATCAGTAATTAGTTCGGGAGCAACAAAGTATTCTTTACCAAATAGATCATATGAAATTTGTTTAGCTCTGTCCTAACCCAAATAACTGGGCCTTTCTTTTACGACAGTGTAACAGACAAAACATTTGACCTTCAACGGATAGTTTGCTTTCGATTATTTTAGTAAACCGAACAACAAAACGGTGGTTTTGACCCGGTTATCCATCAAAATACATCACATCAATCTTAGGCAAAACCATACTGTTAACCATAGTATGTAACGTATTTTTTAATTCATCAACCCAATTGCCTTTTGAAATGCTAAATGACTTCCTTGAATGATTATTACAATCAATATAACGGTCTAAATAACTTTCTACCTTTGCATTAGTCTCACGTTTGTCTACGGAAAGTTTGTTATCCTTCATAACCTTACATTCTGACACAGCAATATCAACCTCCTCTTGAAGATCTAACATCTCAAGCTTCCTTTCTAATTGAAGTCTGTTTTTGTAATTGCTCCTTCCTAAGTAATGTCATACCTAACTAGTTTAGAAGAACCAAGCTGATCAGGACACTTACTGTTAACACTGACATCATCATATTCATTATCGTTAACATCGTACACACTACAAACAGCTTTAGAAGTCTCACATTTCATTTCGGCGTTCTCATTCTACATGTCCCTACTCGTTTTCATTGTATGACTGTTCCATTGAGTCGGTTACCAGCCAAATCTGAATCAATCCAAGGGAAGTCGACAAATAAAGCCAAAAAATTGGATCCAATATGAATGTCCGAACAAATCCAAAGTGGGAAGAATATAGAACCAATAGCTGAAGAACTTTTATGTTACGTCGAAATTTTCGCTTTCTTCCAATATTGAGGTACGGTATGTCGATCTATCTGCAATTTACGAACCCAAATTAACAGTAGAACCAAACTCCAACTTAGGTATTAAAGTTTATTCGCAATTTACAAATAGTCGACCCCAATGTCGTTATACCGACAACAATTATAACAATTACAAAACGAACCTTCAATTTTGTAGGTTCCAAATACCAAAACAAAGGCATAGAGAAACTAAAGTGTCCAAAAATAAAGATACAAACAAACACGTTTAAAAGTTGTGATTTCGGATTCAAAATTGTGTAGTGAAGACAGAAGAGCTACGACCTGTTATTCCTTTTCTAGTAGCCTTCAGTGGGTGTCTGGTCTTCTTTTGAATGAGTCAATTGGAGGTGAGGACACCTCTACTTCGGGTGACAAGTTCCACAAACTGTTGGCTCAGTGTGAAAACCTGTATACCAGCAGTATTTTGCCCGTTCTTGGCTTTTCTACCATACAGCAGTGTCACCTGAGATTTTATGATCTGTTAGGGGAAAAAAGAGAGGATATCTTGGGTTCAAAATCATTTCCTGGCATTCTAACTCAAAATCAAATCACTTCATCATCCGCGACAGGACATGCTAAGAGGTTTGTCTCTTCAAGTCGCTCTTTATATGATGAGCTCCAGAGTTCCGGAGTTGCAGAGGTAACTTTCCTCCTTACTTTTTCCAGGATATCCGGATCGCCTTTTGAATGGGATCCTGCAGCCTGAACGTGGTTTCCAAGTTTGCATCTCACTGAGGTTGTGTGTACTATATTGAATATAGTAGTATCTAACTTGGTGAATGTTCTTCTTGGAGACCTTAGGGTCTTAGATCCGTTACCTGCGACCGTCCGGCAACAGGCAGTGCTTTTAAGATCACGACTCACTTTAACCTTAAGATCCTTGTGAGACTGGACCACGAGTACAGGTACTTCCCCTATGCTTCACCTAATTACCTATGTGTGCCAAAGGTGCATGTAGACACACTTCGCCGCGTTGATAGACATCAGCCACTCTTTACACCATTTAATCACCATATTTAAGTCTGCGTCAACCATACCTGGGAGTTCATTTATATGCAGTATAAAAAGTAAAGGACCTAGGATAGAACCATGAGGTACTCCATTAGGTACAGGTCTGTCTAGGAATTCCTTAAGCCATTTTAACGGAGGTCCGGAAATACTAAAAATTTTTAACTTCAAAAGGAGTCCATTTGTTAATACCTTTTCAAATGCTTTTCTAAGGTCTATAGTGACCTACTTTTGTCAACAGAAGGATTGGTTCAATGAAAACAGTTATTATTATAACCAATTGTACCAGTGATTATTTTACTGTGCTCGTTTGTTTAACTGTGCTACTGACAGCCATATTGGCCTCCCATTGGACTCCATCACTTCTCTGCGCGGTTTGTGACTCTACGCACGCACGTTTTCCTGTCGATCACACTTGTACTCCTTTGGCACGATCTCGGTATTCTTTCGATACCACGAGATCGCCAACGAATGAACTTGGTTACGAACTACTCTCGCCTTCTGATTTATTTGGTACGCGCCCAACTTGTAGTGGTGTTCATAGTCAATCGCGACTCAACTCCACACTACAAGTTTGTGTAGACAATATGCACTGACTTTCCGTCGTTTAGATTCTTCATCCATTTCTCCCTATCTGTAAGGTTCGTTGTGCAAGATAAACGTTTTCTGAAATCATGTTGTTCACTGTTTAACAAGTTACTAGTTTCCACAACAGTCATCGTGGTCCTTACTACTATTATTTCTAGTAATTCAACTACAACGCTGATGAGGCTGAGATGTCTGTAGTTTGATAGAAGTCGTCTTGGTCCTGTTTTATGTATGGGAGTGACGATTGAATCCTTTCAGTTCATAGGTAACACACCTTGGCCAAGTGACACTGAATGCCACAGTCTGTGTGGCTGAAATATATTGTGAAATATGCTTCAGGATTTTGCGGTGTAGTTCATCTGCTCCAGTTGACTTTTCTGTGTCTGAAGTGATAAGAGACTTAAGTGCATCATCTAGATAAAATTTCTTGGATAGCAGACGGTTAATTGGTTTTGTACTAGGGTCTAGTTCTTCTTCTACAAGAAGCTCCTGAGTTTAGAACTTTTCCGAAATTGATTGCCATAGCGTCTGCAACTTTACCATCGTTCTCTTTCATTTCAGATCCACTCGCTTCCTTAATTAGGTTTGGAATCCAATACTGCATCGTTGTTCTGTAATCTATGTATGAGAATAGTCTGTTAGGCTACTTGATTACAGATCAGGCCAACTGCATTTCATTAGTTCTCTGAGCTTCATGGATTTTACTTACGCACTTATGTCTTATTGACCTGTAGCGTTTCATATTACTTGTGATGTCAAAGCTGATGGCAACGTTCCAACATTTCTTGTTTGTCTAAGTAAACGTTGAATATCCCGGCCAGTCTGGGAATGGCTGTGCTTCTTCTTCCTCGGGCCTGCCAGATTATAAATGGTTGAGTCACCCAAATGTATAACTGCCTGAAATGAGTACATGCCTCTTTTACTGATGCACCTGAGTCAATTACCTAGCCGCCGTAGTAGAGTTTGTCACTTTCATGTCTGTCATCCATATGTTAGGACGGGTCGGCACAACTGTTTGACAGATTATCTCATGCATGAACGTTAAAAAGATGACTGCATGATCACTTCTCCCTGGAGGTGGTAGGAAAGTAATTTGACCGACATCATGACCGTGTGTGAAAATTAAGTCCAAGAGAGACGAGGAGTTTGTAAGTCATATCTGGTGAGATCTCTAATGTGTTGTAATAAAGCTATTGCAATTGAGGTTTCTAACGTTTGTAATGAAACGACGTTATCGATGACCCTACTTCTAAGTTCACCCAGATTATTAACTCTGCATTAAAGTCGCCTACTATAAGGCTTTTACCCTTGTTACACCAGGACTTAAGTTTGCTTAGGAGAAAATCATCTACCACACATTCTGGACTGCGATTTACTACAACCAACTCAATATCTTGCCGTCTACATTTCAGCCAGCAACGCACCAGTTCACATGTCCCTGAATCATGTGCCCTGTTTCAACAGCTCGTATGGTTAAGGTGCTTTGAGTGTAAATGATAACCACGGTTTAATCTATCGGCCCTACTGGATAAAATACAGTCAGTTGATTTCCATCATCAAGCACTTCTAATGGTAACCATGTTTCTGAGGCAGCAATCACATCCGGTTTTTCTATATCCACCACTGTCTTAAGCCTCGCCATTTTATTTAGTAGGCTGCGAGCAATCGTATAGCGCACATTTAAATCTGTGGAGAAATTTCCCTTACCACACAGAACTGTTTGGGCGTCGTGTTGCCACAAACTTTCACAATTTAAAATCCCTTAAGTACGAGGTTTCTTTTATCGTTTCGGCGGCGCTCATTTATTCCTACTTCTGCCGATCGTCTCTTAATACGATCAACCAGACTGACATTATCAAGGAAGTGCATTCCGGTCCGATAAGTTCGCGTGAGTTTCCCAGTTTCAGGTCTCTTTCTTCAGCCGAAGTAAAGGTAACCTTGAAGAGGCTGTTTTTCTGAGTACTTTCAGAATCCAACTTTTGTTCTATTCTATAAAGCTAACAGATGCTAACTCTTGAAACTGTTTCTGGAAGTAGCTTGTATATTAAGAACTTAATGTGTCTGAGACCGTGCTCAAATCTAGCCTTAATTCTCTTTCGGAAGATCTCCTTAACTTACAAAAAATGGCTGACCTTTCGGCGAGATCTGTCTTAACACGCTTTAGAGTTTTGAGTCCTAAAATCTTTTGTTCCCAGCAATCCGATCCCAACTTGGCGTCTAACGCAAAGATCATATTTTGTTTTCTTACTATCCTTTTCATGGGTGTGACCGTGAAGAAATCGTTTACATTATTTCTTCTCTTGATCACACCTTCTACACCGCTCAGACTTTGCTATCCATCGTCTGTTTTGCGTTGACATGTGATTCACATACTTTGGTATTGCCATTAATTAGTTTCTTCTCTCTTGTGACAATGTCTACATCGGTATGCTTGTCATATGTTTCCCTGATTTGGTCCACATTCACAATCTCATTCAAATCCAGAGCTGGGCTCATGATAACACTTGCTATTTTCTCGAAAGTGGAATTATTCTCGTTTAATGTTACCCGTTTATCTGAGGGCAATTTTCTAGCAATGTTCAGTAGCCCAATCGCCTCTAGAATCAGCAGAGACTTATAGAATAACATGCTTATCACAGCTAACGTGATAATGGCTTGTAGCATACATCGTGATAACACTTACTGCAGTCGTCAAGTTGCCTTCCATCACTGACAGGGAAATTAATATTATTCAATATGAAATTTTTTACTAAACCAAATGTTTTCACTTCTTCTGTAACGTGTCTTTTAAGGTGACAGTTATAAGGCATCTCGTGAATCTATTTATGCATGCTAGTAAATGCGTTAGCAAATGCTATGGATTACAAAAAATTGTCGAGCTTTTGATATTTTGCTATGACTGGACAACATATCACGAATTGAGTATACAGTGCACCTGCCGCATAGTTTTCCTTGACTCCTATACGACGTATGTTATTTGCATCTGAGAAATGGGTTCTAATTGACGAATTTTGCAGGGACTATATTTATCATGATTGCGCACCAATACTTTGGTTAGAGATCTATGGTCAGTAAATATCGTGAAGTAATCACCCTTCGACATGTGTCGGAAATGTTTAATGGCTAAGTAGACAGCTAAAAGTTCTCCACCAAAAGTGCCATGTTTCATTTGTTGTGTCCAGGTTTCTAGAAAAACACGTGCGGCAATGCAAGTGTTGGTTAACACGCTGCTGAAGTACAGTACCTACTGTCACACTAGAGATCCTGGTCATTATTGCTATGAGTGTATCAGCTTTTCATTGGACAAACAATTCTTATGCACTTAAAACGTTCTTCAATCGTTCAAACATTCGAGTTGCTTGTGGTGCCATCGTAAATGATTTAGTGTGTCTTCTCGATAAATCCATTAGCGGTTTCGCTGTATCATCACATTTCGGAATAAAATGTCAGTAAAATTTAGTCGTCTTTAGGAAGAACCGTAGTGTCTTGAATGAATCGGGTATAGGATATTTTGATGGCTCGTGTTTTTCCAGGAACTGGTCTGATACCTTAGTTATACAGTAGATGAAGCAAGAAGTTGAGAGATTATCTTACAAATACATATTCACTGCGAATCAATACTCGCTTGACTTCTTGAAAAGCACTCTTACATGAGTTGAATGTTTGCATTCATCTCTGATGGTGGTGGGTGGTCATCTATGCGATCATATACGAACGGCAAGTTGCATATTACTTGGTCAATAAAACTCTGTAAACGTTGTGTAGCATTTCTTGTTCCAAAAGGTACGCGGACAAATTCTTGTACTCCGAAACAGTAGTAGTACCTGTTTTAAGAACGTCATCATTGTATCGTTGTATCAGATAGACTATGAGTAAAGTCATGTCAGAGTGGAAGAAAGTATCTATGCAGTATGGTCCGACTGCTAAGAGCACTAAGCTCGCCCCACGGTTTAAAATGGGAAGAGTGCTTCACAATCACCATGTAGAGTGGTGGTGCCTACGGACCACCAGAGGGGCTTATGGTGCCTAACTTTATTATATTGTTGAGTTTGTTCTTTGTAAGAGCGAAACGAGAGGGGCCGAGAGGTCTTGGACGTGCGAACACTGGTGATCCCTCCGTCTCAATGCTGTGTACGACAGCATGCATCAGTTTGTCACGTTTAAAACTCAGCTGTAGTAAGTATGGGGACTTTTGAGCAATGTGGTATAATTATCCTTCTCAAAGTGAGGTTTTATCAATATTTGTATGAAAGTCGCGTCGGATATATATTTTTATTTCACAGTTGTCATTGGCAAATACAAATTTCTGGTATCTAACGTGTACGAGAATTTCGTGGGATCGCAAGAATTCAGTACCAACTATGGAAACTAAGATATCGGATACGACAAGGCTTCATGAAAAATTGAAAACGTAATCAAAGTACAATCATGGCTGTCTATTTCCACATAATTTGATTTTTGATCTATTCGTAGCTTGCATTTTTAGTATGATGTTAAGTGATTTTTTTCAAGTGTACATTAACTTTACCTCAATGTCGACAAAAATTATGTTTCATTCCTTTTATCCATAACATATAGCAAACAACTGTCTTCAGAGATATGGCGCCAATCGTCAGCTTTAACGTTTCCCATAGTGTTCGTAAAGTTGCAGGAAAAAGGCTTTACTTTGGTTGACAGCCGTAAGTTATAAGATAACGGTATGTGTTATGTCTGTTGGTGTTCAGACTATGATGTTTCCGGTTCATTGGTCATAGTCTACGCGCGCATCGGGAAAAATGATCAAAAAAGAAGGCTGAACTAGATCACTACAGATGATCTTCAGTTTATGTAGTAACACATATGTGTATGTGCGTGGTGATAGAAAACATCAGGGATCGAAGATACGATTCTGGGAAATATAAATTAGAAGATCAGGAAATTAGAAGTTCGGAATTTGGACGAAAGCACTACAAACGATTCTGAGCCATATCATTCAAAGTCTCTAACCACCGGTTATGATAATCACGCGGACTTAGTAAAATGGCTGAGTTCGATTATCAGCTACTTCAAAAGTTGATACCGCATTTTAGTTTGATCACGACAAGCTTTCAGTACACTCACACAGTAGACAATATCTCCTGTCGAGGGAGTCATTGGTTGAGCACATGCAACACGCATCCTAAACACCCATTTCGATAAAGATTTGCTACCTTGTCAATCGATTTTTCATCTTTAACTAGTGCCCTATTCCTATCATTGGCATTGTTGACTCAGTGATCTTAAAATTCACGAGTGATGCTTCGAAGACACTTTTGATCGAACACCAACAACCAACGGATATTCTCTATTCGTAATAATGTGATATATATTTGCGAGGGCAGGTACACCTCATTTTTATATTCATGATCTATAAGTTACAACATTGGTTTGCCTACAGTATGCTTCTCAAGTAGCATTGTTAAATACGTGAAATAAATAAAAGTAAAAGACAGTACGTCAAATTGAACTCTAAGGGGTTTTCTTGCGGTGACTCTTCTATGCACGGTAAGAGGCAGACAAATTTGTTCTGGAACTGGAGTGTGGTCCGAGTCTAGACGTGTGCTCCAGAATAAGCTGCAGTGCTCTACTGAGCCTCTACAACGATTGCTGACGGTACTGTTGTCTATTCGAGTCCATCGTTGGGTCGAGTTTGGAGGTCACTGTCTAGCGACTTTCCTTATGCTTAAAATCGATGCTTGCTAGCTATAAGCTATTATCCTAGCATCATTGGAGTAACTGAATGTGGTTGTTTATTCACGAAGCCGCAACATCGTGAGACTTATCTAAACCTCTTCTACTATACAATATATGTGTATTTAACTTTCTGAAAGAAGGTCAAATGGTTTTCACACAATTGTTCTTTCAAATTCCGAGTTGCCATCTGTGGAAGTATAAGGAGATACAACGAGGAGGCAACAGCGTGTTGTCATCAATGTTCTATGCTTATGAATCCTTATCGATATTGCGTTATTATATGCTAGAAATGTATTGATATTGTGGTCACATGATATTAATATGAACAGCAATATGAAAATCTGCGAAATGAAGCTAATCCATAATGAAAAGCGCCTTCAATCAATAAGCTGTCGAACGTTTTTTCCCGTGAAATATGTCCCATTTACTGTTACCCATACATTGATGTAAGTGTCAAGTAATCCCAAAAGCATGCTGCCTCTTTATATAGTAAGTCAGACGGAAAACGTTTTTCAATGACAGTAAAATATGAGGGTACCAAGAGAGATCGGAGGAAAACGAACACTCATATAATTGATTTTTGAGACTGTGTTTGTCAAAGTCCCCAGAGGCACAAGCATTATGGGATATCAACATAGTGTTTAGACGCTGTTCATGTATCAGGCTAAAGTTAACAGCTTGACGCTTAGACAGATTACGTATGAGACTGTCGTGGCATTGGATATTAACCACAATCCCCAAAACTGAACATGAGATAACTGGAAAAATAGACTTTCATCATGTAGCACTAAGAGGAGGTCAATTATGGTGGACTCGGTAGCATTCAATCAAAATTCAATTTATTGGATGGCATGGCTAGGACTTGCAAACGTGGTCATACTTATGTAACATCACTTTTACCCATATCAAATATATCGTTCTATCTCCAACCTAAACCAGTTATCCATCATATGTTGGTGATTGATACGTTTGAGAGTTGCCCATATTTGGAATGCTCTGCCTGCTGAACCGACCACAGCCTCCTCAATGAAAAGCCACAACAGGTGACTTACGAACACATACTCACCCTTGGATTACCATCTCCCGCTTGAATCAGCTGTGCCTGATGTATGTCTCAAAAATTTCGTCATCATCATCATCATCACATAATATCAAATTATTTCTGTCTTGCTTATTATCATCTCCGTTTTCCCTTTTGTTTTCACACTTCGTTCTCCTCATACTGCCTGGATCACAAGTTAATGAAATCATTCGTTTTGTAAGTGCTTGAGACAATCGTCTTCCCTTAACGTTTGAGTTCTCACTTTATTATATGTATAATTGCTACCAACCAACCTTCATCTTGGTATTCTGATGGTTGACAGTTACAGAAAGAATCGAGAAAAGAGAGTGTAGCAGTTAACTAGTTTATACAATCTCGTCACAAAAACGATAATTATTCTATTGGACATTTAACTATTTAGGGGAACAACCCACGGTCATATATCGCCGGGTTGTGTGAAATGGAACACCTTGTTACTTTCTGCTGCAGTCCGATATTTACGACATCATGTCTGAAGGATTGGGAGAAGTTCGGCAGAAAGAATTTGTGAGTGATTTTGGAGAAACCACAAAAATATTGGTATAATTTAGCACCAATTCCGTCGCTCTGTAAAAACAGATTGTTCCTGTCATTATATTTCCAGTTTGTAAGGGGTATTTAAAATGCTGATTTTACTTTGACAGTACCGCCTTTGATTTCGGTTTTTGATTGACGTCCATTTACGGTTGCTTTTGTGTGACACGCGTTTTCTATTTTCATATATCTGTCCATTTGAGGTTAATAGCCGTGATAAGTTTGTCGTTTAGCCTCATCGTAAGCGCGTATATCCACGTCTTCACTTCTTGGAATGCCTGCTATGTGGTCTGTTCACTTTTCTTTTACATCACATATTGTGTTTGGAATATGGGGAGTTTTAAGTGCGTCATATAAAAGTCAATAAGACTGAAAATTTGTGATGTTGTTAGTCGTAAAAAAAGCGACTTATGTTCTTTAGATCCCTTGTAAGCTCTAAACCTCAGGGATAGTCTTGTTTTGTTTCCTGTCATGTCAAACCTTAATGTAATCCAGCGACCTGAAACAGTGTCAAAATAAGCTAACAGATTTTAATAGCTTTTGTTTAATCGAGGCACAATTCATCCAAATGTAGTCTGAATACGATAATAGTTGACTTTAGCAATTAGCGTGTCTCGGTCGCCCTATTTTTACACCTCACGAACACTTATCCCCCGTGTGATGGGTGTAAATGTTGGGAATCTGGAGGAGCCAAATGAAGCTTGTTAGGGATGTTATAGCCCTACGAAGACTTATCCAGCCACATCATATGTGCAAATATACTCAACCTGGTCACAAACAAGGGGCTTCAGTAGGACGAGAATACCCCCTGCCTTTGCTACACTAACGGAGACCACGCGATCATAAGTGAGCACTTTCGAAACAGCCCATGGCCACAAGAGTGGTAAAAACTGATAGTAGATGATCACTGGGAGATATTGAGAGAGCCTATCTGAAAGCTATCCCATCCAGTGTAAGTGAAGCAAAAACGCTACCTAGAAGAGCAGAGCCTGGTACAAATGAACAATTGTCCTGAAGGTTTCTGACCATGGTTCTTATTTAGGGTGGAAAAAGAGATGTAAAACAAAAGATCGAACCGACTGGAGATATTTGCATCTGAAGTTATTGGCTAAGCAACGGACTGGTTCCAAATACCTGTAAAGGTGGAGTTCATGTGTTGGTGATAATAATTGGGTCCTAGTCCGCTCTTAAATTTTGTTGACTATGTCTGCTTATCTGTCAAAATCGACGTCCACATATCCAATTGCTAACATTTGTTGAATTTTTTGAGGGAGACACGTGAACCACAACTAACATAACACGCGTTCATCTACTAGACGATTTCACATTTTCATCTAGAGATGTAAGTCTATTAGATCAAGTACAGAGATGAGCAATTAAAAAGGTGATAGGGCTGAAACATAAATCTTACAAGGACAAATCCCAGCTCCTGGGATTATTCTCGTCGAGCTATAGGAGAATAAGAGGTGGTTTGGTAATGAAACACAAAATATTGAATGCGCCAAGCCACCCTAAAACGAGCATATTACCAGAACATCATCGACACGCACCTCGAAGCAACCCTCGAAAAATTGCACGTGGAAGAGAGAATAGCCAGGTTCGTTCTCACTTTTTCTCATTGAGAGTTGTCCATATTTGGAATGCTCTGCCTGCTGAACCGATCACAGCCTCCTCAATGAAAAGCCACAAAAGGTGACTTGACGAACACGTACTCACCCTTGGATTACCATCTCCCGCTTGAATAAGCTATGCCTGGTGTATGTGTCGTAGATTTCATCATCATCACTATGATTATTGCTATTGTTTTTATTATCATCATTTTTATTATTGTAATTTCTTGAGATAATCGTCTTCGCTTAACATTTTGTTGTATCCCGATAAGAATATTGAATGGTAATTCTTGGGATCCAATTATGGACCGATATTATGAGTATATTTTTACCGTATAATTGTCACGTAACTAGTCTGTTCATATCCATGTCCCTCTTATTATGAGTTTTATTTCGACCTATGAACTATCATTGTACGATTTACCATTCTTGAGTTATGCCCTATCTATTGATTCCTATCTCCCTCATTCACAGCCACATCTGGCTAATTATTGTACGAATGTTGTTTCATATTTTATTGGTACGTTATGGTCTGTTTGATCGGTATATAAACCGAGTGTGTTTGAAATATAATGATTCATATCACCGAGGCTGAGACTTGTGTTCTGGACTCAATTGGCTGGGCTAGACAGGGAAGCAGGACCAATCAGAGCTCTAGGCTGCTCGGTCGTATTTTGTGCGTCACTGTTTTCGATCGATAATAGGCTGCTCTCTAATAGGCGGATCACACGTTATAACACATTTGTGTTCTCATTTTATTATTCTTATAGTTGCAGCCTACCAAATTCCCGTCAGATTTTGTGGTAGCCGTTGGCTCTATAAAGCCTGCTTACCTGAAACAGATCCAGTTACTTAAATTAGATGTCCTTAAATTGGATATTTTGGGTTTAAACCAGAAACTGTTGAAAGGCCGCCGCTCATCGTCCATTACCAGTGATCTGAATGCATGCATGAAACTAGACCGAAAATTCTATCTATTTCTATGTGCCTTATGTTTTTTTTTCTCGCTGAAATTCCGACCGATTTTTACTGTTTCGTTCTCCTTTATACCAGAAATAATTTTATAGTGAAGATATTAGCTGTCCTTAGGTTTGTTATTGTTATATATCTGCTTAAGGCCGTAACAACAAATAAACCCCCAAAATCAATAGCTCTGTAAGTCCTCGACATTTGGTGCTGACCGCATTCGTTTTAATGAAGGCAATCAGTCACGCATCTGCATCAGATTACTGGTGAGTACTCTGTGCTTCACATCTCATAAAACCACTAACCATCTTGATAACTTCTCGATATATCGAAACCTAAAAAAGTTATCTTCGAATTTCTTCGCTTCTGACTTGATTTTTCTGGGTTGGATAATTTCTATTATAAAAGTTGTTACTGGTTGAGGTGTCGTCAAACTCCACATATTCGTGGCATCCCTAATGGTGTGTCCGGCGTGATCTAGTTCAGTGATTTGCGAACTATGAGTCTGACGTGTTGTTCTAGAAGGACATAATTTATTATGAGGTGATTAAGATTTTTTATCGGACACCTACGTGCAACGCTACTTCTCATTACCTCAAGAGTAGAGGTTATATGGAACGTTACTTATTCGTCATAGATCATTCAACTCCTCTCCTTAGCCTTTCACGTGATCGATATGTATTGCCGTGCTCGTTCATATGCCATATGATCTTTTAAGTCCCCGTCTCTATGCGGAATGCGATGGTCTGGTCTAATCCAATAATGTTCTGTTTCGCACTACCAATCTCAATCTACCAAGAAGTAACAGTCTTCTGTTCAATTTCATCCTCATTTTGTGGACGAACTGTTAGCGGATATTATCAGCATTTTGGACTAGGTCTTAAAATTACTAAATTGATTAAAATTTTGTCTCAATGATTAACAGTATGTATTTCTCCTAGTTAATCTGTGAACACATGGGCTAAAAAAAGGTTCGCCTCCTCGCCTGAATTTGTCCAGTCACTTTCGTTCTGCCATAAGTAGTTTGGTCCGTGGAACCACTCGTAATAGTTTAATGCCATATCTCTAAAATCTTTTGGTTGTTTCTTATACAATGAAGGGTGATAAACGAATCCGACCAATAAGTGACAGAAGAGATAGGGATACGCAATTGTTGTCCCACATGTTTTCCGATCTTAGGTCACAGTGCGGTAGCTGTTAATTTCATTCTAGGAATGGTTATAGGTTTCACTAGGGCAACCCTGAACTTGGCTAATGGAAGACAACAATGATGTTGACGGGCGGCATCTTCAAAACGAGTATACGCCATAACATGTGAAAACTCCAAGGCATATGCAAACAATGAGTCTGAGAAGCCAGCGGTTTGTAGGAATCTGATATGAAGTATCTGGGAAGTAACAGTTCATTCAGGCGCCTCACACCCTTGAGCAAACAGTCCGATCTCATATAGCACTTCCTAGAACACTGCGTCTCATAACGGATTTTGCCGACAAGTATTTTGTAAGATTAATTTAGCTAGTAAAACAACTGGGTCAAATATAGAAGCTATATAGGATAAAAGGGTTCTCATCGTATGGCTCATCTTGAATTCACACACTGAGTCAGATCTTATCCACTCTATCCATAGAGTCCTTCCATTTTTTTCCGTAGATAAACAGATGTCTACGTTTCTTCTTACTAGGTCTTCTGGAATAAATTTCATTAGTTCAATATTGTTGCTGGCTGACTTGGTCAGACTAAAACTTAAATGTAAGATTTCCTTCAACTGAGTGCATCGCGATCCTGTGGTGGGACATTCATTTGATGAAACAGCTTCAATATCTGCCGTCACCAAAATCTAGTGAAGATATCTGCCAGATACTTGACTAAATCTGTTCCGGAATACACGATTTATTCAGCGACGTATATTGTGCCGCACAGTTGAATACGACTTTTATTGCGTCAGTTTTCTTTCGGATTTAAGAGAGGGTGGGGTAGCAAGTACAAAATCCGATACCTAATGCGATTCTCTGAAGCCTTTTCGGCGTAGCCTCGTCCAATATACCGCATCCTTCCATTAACATATTCCTTGTGCAAACTTTTGTCACAGATGACCCGGTTCCCCGAAGAATTTAGTCTAATCACTGTTAGTTTTGCAATATTAGGTAAGTTTTCTTAGTGACACCAGGGCAGAGCTATTTGGTAATGTCTGTTTAATACCTGTATAGATTTAGATATAGCGTCCAAAGCTTTACGGCCTTTAGACGTGTGCGCACGGTGAATCGGGTCTATTTTAAACCTCACATTATATAATTTGTCTGATCTAGCTTCTCGTCTATCTTTAGACGATAGATAATTTGTGATACCCACATATTTCGTGGTCTCACTGCAAGGACCAAACGACATCCACCCTAAAGGAGTTTTCATAGCATATGGCTCGTTAAATTTTCCATCTCTTTTCTTTTATCTCATGTGAATTGCAACCTATCAGTACTTTGACATCATCATTGAGCTACTGAATAACATGTACAAACACTTATGTATGTAACCATAGAACTCTAACCCTTGGGAAACATATCTATTTCTTAGCCAATGAAATGAACTTGTCCCTCAGGTCATTTCTGATTGCCACCGACTGACATTCTCATTAAGCTGCTTCTGATTGGCTTACTATATCAAAAGCTCCAAGCATTTTTGGAGACCTGACGAGATGTCACATGTAATGGAAAAATACTCTCGAATTGATTGATATCGAGAAAGATTTATGTAACAAGGCATTCCTATAAAGGTTGAACTAAAAAGTCCCAGCTCCATAACAAACTGAATACTAACTCATGATCCGCAAACCGTAAGCATGAGCTAAGACTGTGGAAATCAGAGATGCGAATTCAAATATATGTCGTAACAAAACTTACCAGAAGTTCAACATTCACTATGATATATGTGAAACATATTTAATAGCTTCTTCATCAACCGGTGAGTATGATCAAACACCAGAGGGATCATATAACTATTTATGTTGTGAGAAATATTCTTTTTACTACAGGAAGCAAGATAAACAAAATGTAATTAATTTGTGCTTATATTTACCAAATTAGTAAAACAATGGTGAAAAAACACGGAAGCATTTTTCTGATTGAGTAACAACTATCACAGTTAACACCAGAAATTTAAGTTTTCAAAATACATTATGATAAAATTTTCAAAAGAGACAAAAACCAAAAGAGGCATAAATATAATAAATGAATTAACACAGTAACAAAGGAAATACACACATCACAGGAGTGATTAATGTGTAATTGGAGGAAAAAAACACGTATAAGCGAATATATTTTGCCACAACAATATGATGTTCAAGAGTACTTCTAGGCGTCCGTGACTTGACCAGCTTTTTTCGATATTGTATCTGGATTACCGATTGGTCCAATATCAGAAAACAGATTTAACCAAGCATCTAGATTTGTGGGCTATTGTAAATTCAATGTATAAGCGAAAAAACAGTGGTGAAAACATATTAAAGGATCATCACCAATTATTACCGCAAAACGAATATTAGTAATAACAGTTAAACTGTAACGGTTGAAAAAATCATCGAAATTGACCGACCATATATTATTAAACGAAGCACTAGTCACTGATACCATATAACCTTTAGATTTTAAGTGGGTCAGATTTGTATAAATTGGACAATAATGATTTAATAGCTTACTGTGTGAGCACATATTTACAATAATATACAGTTAAGAGTCTCTAATCATTCTTAAAACAGCCGAGGGTGAGGAGAGACCGCCCTCCCACTCGAAATGCTCACATATAACCACGTGTATACATCACATATTGTGTTTGGAATATGGGGAGTTTTAAGTGCGTCATATAAAAGTCAATAAGACTGAAAATTTGTGATGTTGTTAGTCGTAAAAAAAGCGACTTATGTTCTTTAGATCCCTTGTAAGCTCTAAACCTCAGGGTAGTCTTGTTTTGTTTCCTGTCATGTCAAACCTTAATGTAATCCAGCGACCTGAAACAGTGTCAAAATAAGCTAACAGATTTTAATAGCTTTTGTTTAATCGAGGCACAATTCATCCAAATGTAGTCTGAATACGATAATAGTTGACTTTAGCAATTAGCGTGTCTCGGTCGCCCTATTTTTACACCTCACGAACACTTATCCCCCGTGTGATGGGTGTAAATGTTGGGAATCTGGAGGAGCCAAATGAAGCTTGTTAGGGATGTTATAGCCCTACGAAGACTTATCCAGCCACATCATATGTGCAAATATACTCAACCTGGTCACAAACAAGGGGCTTCAGTAGGACGAGAATACCCCCTGCCTTTGCTACACTAACGGAGACCACGCGATCATAAGTGAGCACTTTCGAAACAGCCCATGGCCACAAGAGTGGTAAAAACTGATAGTAGATGATCACTGGGAGATATTGAGAGAGCCTATCTGAAAGCTATCCCATCCAGTGTAAGTGAAGCAAAAACGCTACCTAGAAGAGCAGAGCCTGGTACAAATGAACAATTGTCCTGAAGGTTTCTGACCATGGTTCTTATTTAGGGTGGAAAAAGAGATGTAAAACAAAAGATCGAACCGACTGGAGATATTTGCATCTGAAGTTATTGGCTAAGCAACGGACTGGTTCCAAATACCTGTAAAGGTGGAGTTCATGTGTTGGTGATAATAATTGGGTCCTAGTCCGCTCTTAAATTTTGTTGACTATGTCTGCTTATCTGTCAAAATCGACGTCCACATATCCAATTGCTAACATTTGTTGAATTTTTTGAGGGAGACACGTGAACCACAACTAACATAACACGCGTTCATCTACTAGACGATTTCACATTTTCATCTAGAGATGTAAGTCTATTAGATCAAGTACAGAGATGAGCAATTAAAAAGGTGATAGGGCTGAAACATAAATCTTACAAGGACAAATCCCAGCTCCTGGGATTATTCTCGTCGAGCTATAGGAGAATAAGAGGTGGTTTGGTAATGAAACACAAAATATTGAATGCGCCAAGCCACCCTAAAACGAGCATATTACCAGAACATCATCGACACGCACCTCGAAGCAACCCTCGAAAAATTGCACGTGGAAGAGAGAATAGCCAGGTTCGTTCTCACTTTTTCTCATTGAGAGTTGTCCATATTTGGAATGCTCTGCCTGCTGAACCGATCACAGCCTCCTCAATGAAAAGCCACAAAAGGTGACTTGACGAACACGTACTCACCCTTGGATTACCATCTCCCGCTTGAATAAGCTATGCCTGGTGTATGTGTCGTAGATTTCATCATCATCACTATGATTATTGCTATTGTTTTTATTATCATCATTTTTATTATTGTAATTTCTTGAGATAATCGTCTTCGCTTAACATTTTGTTGTATCCCGATAAGAATATTGAATGGTAATTCTTGGGATCCAATTATGGACCGATATTATGAGTATATTTTTACCGTATAATTGTCACGTAACTAGTCTGTTCATATCCATGTCCCTCTTATTATGAGTTTTATTTCGACCTATGAACTATCATTGTACGATTTACCATTCTTGAGTTATGCCCTATCTATTGATTCCTATCTCCCTCATTCACAGCCACATCTGGCTAATTATTGTACGAATGTTGTTTCATATTTTATTGGTACGTTATGGTCTGTTTGATCGGTATATAAACCGAGTGTGTTTGAAATATAATGATTCATATCACCGAGGCTGAGACTTGTGTTCTGGACTCAATTGGCTGGGCTAGACAGGGAAGCAGGACCAATCAGAGCTCTAGGCTGCTCGGTCGTATTTTGTGCGTCACTGTTTTCGATCGATAATAGGCTGCTCTCTAATAGGCGGATCACACGTTATAACACATTTGTGTTCTCATTTTATTATTCTTATAGTTGCAGCCTACCAAATTCCCGTCAGATTTTGTGGTAGCCGTTGGCTCTATAAAGCCTGCTTACCTGAAACAGATCCAGTTACTTAAATTAGATGTCCTTAAATTGGATATTTTGGGTTTAAACCAGAAACTGTTGAAAGGCCGCCGCTCATCGTCCATTACCAGTGATCTGAATGCATGCATGAAACTAGACCGAAAATTCTATCTATTTCTATGTGCCTTATGTTTTTTTTTTCTCGCTGAAATTCCGACCGATTTTTACTGTTTCGTTCTCCTTTATACCAGAAATAATTTTATAGTGAAGATATTAGCTGTCCTTAGGTTTGTTATTGTTATATATCTGCTTAAGGCCGTAACAACAAATAAACCCCCAAAATCAATAGCTCTGTAAGTCCTCGACATTTGGTGCTGACCGCATTCGTTTTAATGAAGGCAATCAGTCACGCATCTGCATCAGATTACTGGTGAGTACTCTGTGCTTCACATCTCATAAAACCACTAACCATCTTGATAACTTCTCGATATATCGAAACCTAAAAAAGTTATCTTCGAATTTCTTCGCTTCTGACTTGATTTTTCTGGGTTGGATAATTTCTATTATAAAAGTTGTTACTGGTTGAGGTGTCGTCAAACTCCACATATTCGTGGCATCCCTAATGGTGTGTCCGGCGTGATCTAGTTCAGTGATTTGCGAACTATGAGTCTGACGTGTTGTTCTAGAAGGACATAATTTATTATGAGGTGATTAAGATTTTTTATCGGACACCTACGTGCAACGCTACTTCTCATTACCTCAAGAGTAGAGGTTATATGGAACGTTACTTATTCGTCATAGATCATTCAACTTCTCTCCTTAGCCTTTCACGTGATCGATATGCATTGCCGTGCTCGTTCATATGCCATATGATCTTTTAAGTCCCCGTCTCTATGCGGAATGCGATGGTCTGGTCTAATCCAATAATGTTCTGTTTCGCACTACCAATCTCAATCTACCAAGAAGTAACAGTCTTCTGTTCAATTTCATCCTCATTTTGTGGACGAACTGTTAGCGGATATTATCAGCATTTTGGACTAGGTCTTAAAATTACTAAATTGATTAAAATTTTGTCTCAATGATTAACAGTATGTATTTCTCCTAGTTAATCTGTGAACACATGGGCTAAAAAAAGGTTCGCCTCCTCGCCTGAATTTGTCCAGTCACTTTCGTTCTGCCATAAGTAGTTTGGTCCGTGGAACCACTCGTAATAGTTTAATGCCATATCTCTAAAATCTTTTGGTTGTTTCTTATACAATGAAGGGTGATAAACGAATCCGACCAATAAGTGACAGAAGAGATAGGGATACGCAATTGTTGTCCCACATGTTTTCCGATCTTAGGTCACAGTGCGGTAGCTGTTAATTTCATTCTAGGAATGGTTATAGGTTTCACTAGGGCAACCCTGAACTTGGCTAATGGAAGACAACAATGATGTTGACGGGCGGCATCTTCAAAACGAGTATACGCCATAACATGTGAAAACTCCAAGGCATATGCAAACAATGAGTCTGAGAAGCCAGCGGTTTGTAGGAATCTGATATGAAGTATCTGGGAAGTAACAGTTCATTCAGGCGCCTCACACCCTTGAGCAAACAGTCCGATCTCATATAGCACTTCCTAGAACACTGCGTCTCATAACGGATTTTGCCGACAAGTATTTTGTAAGATTAATTTAGCTAGTAAAACAACTGGGTCAAATATAGAAGCTATATAGGATAAAAGGGTTCTCATCGTATGGCTCATCTTGAATTCACACACTGAGTCAGATCTTATCCACTCTATCCATAGAGTCCTTCCATTTTTTTCCGTAGATAAACAGATGTCTACGTTTCTTCTTACTAGGTCTTCTGGAATAAATTTCATTAGTTCAATATTGTTGCTGGCTGACTTGGTCAGACTAAAACTTAAATGTAAGATTTCCTTCAACTGAGTGCATCGCGATCCTGTGGTGGGACATTCATTTGATGAAACAGCTTCAATATCTGCCGTCACCAAAATCTAGTGAAGATATCTGCCAGATACTTGACTAAATCTGTTCCGGAATACACGATTTATTCAGCGACGTATATTGTGCCGCACAGTTGAATACGACTTTTATTGCGTCAGTTTTCTTTCGGATTTAAGAGAGGGTGGGGTAGCAAGTACAAAATCCGATACCTAATGCGATTCTCTGAAGCCTTTTCGGCGTAGCCTCGTCCAACATACCGCATCCTTCCATTAACATATTCCTTGTGCAAACTTTTGTCACAGATGACCCGGTTCCCCGAAGAATTTAGTCTAATCACTGTTAGTTTTGCAATATTAGGTAAGTTTTCTTAGTGACACCAGGGCAGAGCTATTTGGTAATGTCTGTTTAATACCTGTATAGATTTAGATATAGCGTCCAAAGCTTTACGGCCTTTAGACGTGTGCGCACGGTGAATCGGGTCTATTTTAAACCTCACATTATATAATTTGTCTGATCTAGCTTCTCGTCTATCTTTAGACGATAGATAATTTGTGATACCCACATATTTCGTGGTCTCACTGCAAGGACCAAACGACATCCACCCTAAAGGAGTTTTCATAGCATATGGCTCGTTAAATTTTCCATCTCTTTTCTTTTATCTCATGTGAATTGCAACCTATCAGTACTTTGACATCATCATTGAGCTACTGAATAACATGTACAAACACTTATGTATGTAACCATAGAACTCTAACCCTTGGGAAACATATCTATTTCTTAGCCAATGAAATGAACTTGTCCCTCAGGTCATTTCTGATTGCCACCGACTGACATTCTCATTAAGCTGCTTCTGATTGGCTTACTATATCAAAAGCTCCAAGCATTTTTGGAGACCTGACGAGATGTCACATGTAATGGAAAAATACTCTCGAATTGATTGATATCGAGAAAGATTTATGTAACAAGGCATTCCTATAAAGGTTGAACTAAAAAGTCCCAGCTCCATAACAAACTGAATACTAACTCATGATCCGCAAACCGTAAGCATGAGCTAAGACTGTGGAAATCAGAGATGCGAATTCAAATATATGTCGTAACAAAACTTACCAGAAGTTCAACATTCACTATGATATATGTGAAACATATTTAATAGCTTCTTCATCAACCGGTGAGTATGATCAAACACCAGAGGGATCATATAACTATTTATGTTGTGAGAAATATTCTTTTTACTACAGGAAGCAAGATAAACAAAATGTAATTAATTTGTGCTTATATTTACCAAATTAGTAAAACAATGGTGAAAAAACACGGAAGCATTTTTCTGATTGAGTAACAACTATCACAGTTAACACCAGAAATTTAAGTTTTCAAAATACATTATGATAAAATTTTCAAAAGAGACAAAAACCAAAAGAGGCATAAATATAATAAATGAATTAACACAGTAACAAAGGAAATACACACATCACAGGAGTGATTAATGTGTAATTGGAGGAAAAAAACACGTATAAGCGAATATATTTTGCCACAACAATATGATGTTCAAGAGTACTTCTAGGCGTCCGTGACTTGACCAGCTTTTTTCGATATTGTATCTGGATTACCGATTGGTCCAATATCAGAAAACAGATTTAACCAAGCATCTAGATTTGTGGGCTATTGTAAATTCAATGTATAAGCGAAAAAACAGTGGTGAAAACATATTAAAGGATCATCACCAATTATTACCGCAAAACGAATATTAGTAATAACAGTTAAACTGTAACGGTTGAAAAAATCATCGAAATTGACCGACCATATATTATTAAACGAAGCACTAGTCACTGATACCATATAACCTTTAGATTTTAAGTGGGTCAGATTTGTATAAATTGGACAATAATGATTTAATAGCTTACTGTGTGAGCACATATTTACAATAATATACAGTTAAGAGTCTCTAATCATTCTTAAAACAGCCGAGGGTGAGGAGAGACCGCCCTCCCACTCGAAATGCTCACATATAACCACGTGTATACATCACATATTGTGTTTGGAATATGGGGAGTTTTAAGTGCGTCATATAAAAGTCAATAAGACTGAAAATTTGTGATGTTGTTAGTCGTAAAAAAAGCGACTTATGTTCTTTAGATCCCTTGTAAGCTCTAAACCTCAGGGTAGTCTTGTTTTGTTTCCTGTCATGTCAAACCTTAATGTAATCCAGCGACCTGAAACAGTGTCAAAATAAGCTAACAGATTTTAATAGCTTTTGTTTAATCGAGGCACAATTCATCCAAATGTAGTCTGAATACGATAATAGTTGACTTTAGCAATTAGCGTGTCTCGGTCGCCCTATTTTTACACCTCACGAACACTTATCCCCCGTGTGATGGGTGTAAATGTTGGGAATCTGGAGGAGCCAAATGAAGCTTGTTAGGGATGTTATAGCCCTACGAAGACTTATCCAGCCACATCATATGTGCAAATATACTCAACCTGGTCACAAACAAGGGGCTTCAGTAGGACGAGAATACCCCCTGCCTTTGCTACACTAACGGAGACCACGCGATCATAAGTGAGCACTTTCGAAACAGCCCATGGCCACAAGAGTGGTAAAAACTGATAGTAGATGATCACTGGGAGATATTGAGAGAGCCTATCTGAAAGCTATCCCATCCAGTGTAAGTGAAGCAAAAACGCTACCTAGAAGAGCAGAGCCTGGTACAAATGAACAATTGTCCTGAAGGTTTCTGACCATGGTTCTTATTTAGGGTGGAAAAAGAGATGTAAAACAAAAGATCGAACCGACTGGAGATATTTGCATCTGAAGTTATTGGCTAAGCAACGGACTGGTTCCAAATACCTGTAAAGGTGGAGTTCATGTGTTGGTGATAATAATTGGGTCCTAGTCCGCTCTTAAATTTTGTTGACTATGTCTGCTTATCTGTCAAAATCGACGTCCACATATCCAATTGCTAACATTTGTTGAATTTTTTGAGGGAGACACGTGAACCACAACTAACATAACACGCGTTCATCTACTAGACGATTTCACATTTTCATCTAGAGATGTAAGTCTATTAGATCAAGTACAGAGATGAGCAATTAAAAAGGTGATAGGGCTGAAACATAAATCTTACAAGGACAAATCCCAGCTCCTGGGATTATTCTCGTCGAGCTATAGGAGAATAAGAGGTGGTTTGGTAATGAAACACAAAATATTGAATGCGCCAAGCCACCCTAAAACGAGCATATTACCAGAACATCATCGACACGCACCTCGAAGCAACCCTCGAAAAATTGCACGTGGAAGAGAGAATAGCCAGGTTCGTTCTCACTTTTTCTCATTGAGAGTTGTCCATATTTGGAATGCTCTGCCTGCTGAACCGATCACAGCCTCCTCAATGAAAAGCCACAAAAGGTGACTTGACGAACACGTACTCACCCTTGGATTACCATCTCCCGCTTGAATAAGCTATGCCTGGTGTATGTGTCGTAGATTTCATCATCATCACTATGATTATTGCTATTGTTTTTATTATCATCATTTTTATTATTGTAATTTCTTGAGATAATCGTCTTCGCTTAACATTTTGTTGTATCCCGATAAGAATATTGAATGGTAATTCTTGGGATCCAATTATGGACCGATATTATGAGTATATTTTTACCGTATAATTGTCACGTAACTAGTCTGTTCATATCCATGTCCCTCTTATTATGAGTTTTATTTCGACCTATGAACTATCATTGTACGATTTACCATTCTTGAGTTATGCCCTATCTATTGATTCCTATCTCCCTCATTCACAGCCACATCTGGCTAATTATTGTACGAATGTTGTTTCATATTTTATTGGTACGTTATGGTCTGTTTGATCGGTATATAAACCGAGTGTGTTTGAAATATAATGATTCATATCACCGAGGCTGAGACTTGTGTTCTGGACTCAATTGGCTGGGCTAGACAGGGAAGCAGGACCAATCAGAGCTCTAGGCTGCTCGGTCGTATTTTGTGCGTCACTGTTTTCGATCGATAATAGGCTGCTCTCTAATAGGCGGATCACACGTTATAACAATTGGCGACGGGGTAGAAAAAAATTTCTGAACCCTCAATCTTCAACGTTGACCTGTAATTGGACGAGATTCAGTCTAATTATTTCGAGCAATCAGCATTCAGTTTTGTCATCGGCGTCCTTGAAAGACATTGGTCGTTAATTAATCATACAACATTTCTCATCACCGTGCTGATTCAAAAAATGGCTATCTATCCCGATCAATTACAATTGCTATTTGAGCGACAAACGCAGCGGTTCAAAAATAGCCAGCTGAATGTTTTAGACAATTTACGTACACGGCTCCTAAATCATCCATGTTTCGGAGATGTTACAGAAGTTGATAAATTAATTTCTAATTTGCATACGGAGCTGGAAACGGAATGCAGTACATATGAATGTGCTGATAAAAGCCTCTATGAATCCTTGGTGAGCAGTAATGTAAGTGAAACAGTCATTCACGATGCGCCCAGTGATCCAGTAATGTCCATTTCAGAGACATGCCCTGTCGTGGTTTCAAATCCCACTGCCCTTGAAGCACCATGTACAAACAACTGAGTGCATCGCGATCCTGTGGTGGGACATTCATTTGATGAAACAGCTTCAATATCTGCCGTCACCAAAATCTAGTGAAGATATCTGCCAGATACTTGACTAAATCTGTTCCGGAATACACGATTTATTCAGCGACGTATATTGTGCCGCACAGTTGAATACGACTTTTATTGCGTCAGTTTTCTTTCGGATTTAAGAGAGGGTGGGGTAGCAAGTACAAAATCCGATACCTAATGCGATTCTCTGAAGCCTTTTCGGCGTAGCCTCGTCCAACATACCGCATCCTTCCATTAACATATTCCTTGTGCAAACTTTTGTCACAGATGACCCGGTTCCCCGAAGAATTTAGTCTAATCACTGTTAGTTTTGCAATATTAGGTAAGTTTTCTTAGTGACACCAGGGCAGAGCTATTTGGTAATGTCTGTTTAATACCTGTATAGATTTAGATATAGCGTCCAAAGCTTTACGGCCTTTAGACGTGTGCGCACGGTGAATCGGGTCTATTTTAAACCTCACATTATATAATTTGTCTGATCTAGCTTCTCGTCTATCTTTAGACGATAGATAATTTGTGATACCCACATATTTCGTGGTCTCACTGCAAGGACCAAACGACATCCACCCTAAAGGAGTTTTCATAGCATATGGCTCGTTAAATTTTCCATCTCTTTTCTTTTATCTCATGTGAATTGCAACCTATCAGTACTTTGACATCATCATTGAGCTACTGAATAACATGTACAAACACTTATGTATGTAACCATAGAACTCTAACCCTTGGGAAACATATCTATTTCTTAGCCAATGAAATGAACTTGTCCCTCAGGTCATTTCTGATTGCCACCGACTGACATTCTCATTAAGCTGCTTCTGATTGGCTTACTATATCAAAAGCTCCAAGCATTTTTGGAGACCTGACGAGATGTCACATGTAATGGAAAAATACTCTCGAATTGATTGATATCGAGAAAGATTTATGTAACAAGGCATTCCTATAAAGGTTGAACTAAAAAGTCCCAGCTCCATAACAAACTGAATACTAACTCATGATCCGCAAACCGTAAGCATGAGCTAAGACTGTGGAAATCAGAGATGCGAATTCAAATATATGTCGTAACAAAACTTACCAGAAGTTCAACATTCACTATGATATATGTGAAACATATTTAATAGCTTCTTCATCAACCGGTGAGTATGATCAAACACCAGAGGGATCATATAACTATTTATGTTGTGAGAAATATTCTTTTTACTACAGGAAGCAAGATAAACAAAATGTAATTAATTTGTGCTTATATTTACCAAATTAGTAAAACAATGGTGAAAAAACACGGAAGCATTTTTCTGATTGAGTAACAACTATCACAGTTAACACCAGAAATTTAAGTTTTCAAAATACATTATGATAAAATTTTCAAAAGAGACAAAAACCAAAAGAGGCATAAATATAATAAATGAATTAACACAGTAACAAAGGAAATACACACATCACAGGAGTGATTAATGTGTAATTGGAGGAAAAAAACACGTATAAGCGAATATATTTTGCCACAACAATATGATGTTCAAGAGTACTTCTAGGCGTCCGTGACTTGACCAGCTTTTTTCGATATTGTATCTGGATTACCGATTGGTCCAATATCAGAAAACAGATTTAACCAAGCATCTAGATTTGTGGGCTATTGTAAATTCAATGTATAAGCGAAAAAACAGTGGTGAAAACATATTAAAGGATCATCACCAATTATTACCGCAAAACGAATATTAGTAATAACAGTTAAACTGTAACGGTTGAAAAAATCATCGAAATTGACCGACCATATATTATTAAACGAAGCACTAGTCACTGATACCATATAACCTTTAGATTTTAAGTGGGTCAGATTTGTATAAATTGGACAATAATGATTTAATAGCTTACTGTGTGAGCACATATTTACAATAATATACAGTTAAGAGTCTCTAATCATTCTTAAAACAGCCGAGGGTGAGGAGAGACCGCCCTCCCACTCGAAATGCTCACATATAACCACGTGTATACATCACATATTGTGTTTGGAATATGGGGAGTTTTAAGTGCGTCATATAAAAGTCAATAAGACTGAAAATTTGTGATGTTGTTAGTCGTAAAAAAAGCGACTTATGTTCTTTAGATCCCTTGTAAGCTCTAAACCTCAGGGTAGTCTTGTTTTGTTTCCTGTCATGTCAAACCTTAATGTAATCCAGCGACCTGAAACAGTGTCAAAATAAGCTAACAGATTTTAATAGCTTTTGTTTAATCGAGGCACAATTCATCCAAATGTAGTCTGAATACGATAATAGTTGACTTTAGCAATTAGCGTGTCTCGGTCGCCCTATTTTTACACCTCACGAACACTTATCCCCCGTGTGATGGGTGTAAATGTTGGGAATCTGGAGGAGCCAAATGAAGCTTGTTAGGGATGTTATAGCCCTACGAAGACTTATCCAGCCACATCATATGTGCAAATATACTCAACCTGGTCACAAACAAGGGGCTTCAGTAGGACGAGAATACCCCCTGCCTTTGCTACACTAACGGAGACCACGCGATCATAAGTGAGCACTTTCGAAACAGCCCATGGCCACAAGAGTGGTAAAAACTGATAGTAGATGATCACTGGGAGATATTGAGAGAGCCTATCTGAAAGCTATCCCATCCAGTGTAAGTGAAGCAAAAACGCTACCTAGAAGAGCAGAGCCTGGTACAAATGAACAATTGTCCTGAAGGTTTCTGACCATGGTTCTTATTTAGGGTGGAAAAAGAGATGTAAAACAAAAGATCGAACCGACTGGAGATATTTGCATCTGAAGTTATTGGCTAAGCAACGGACTGGTTCCAAATACCTGTAAAGGTGGAGTTCATGTGTTGGTGATAATAATTGGGTCCTAGTCCGCTCTTAAATTTTGTTGACTATGTCTGCTTATCTGTCAAAATCGACGTCCACATATCCAATTGCTAACATTTGTTGAATTTTTTGAGGGAGACACGTGAACCACAACTAACATAACACGCGTTCATCTACTAGACGATTTCACATTTTCATCTAGAGATGTAAGTCTATTAGATCAAGTACAGAGATGAGCAATTAAAAAGGTGATAGGGCTGAAACATAAATCTTACAAGGACAAATCCCAGCTCCTGGGATTATTCTCGTCGAGCTATAGGAGAATAAGAGGTGGTTTGGTAATGAAACACAAAATATTGAATGCGCCAAGCCACCCTAAAACGAGCATATTACCAGAACATCATCGACACGCACCTCGAAGCAACCCTCGAAAAATTGCACGTGGAAGAGAGAATAGCCAGGTTCGTTCTCACTTTTTCTCATTGAGAGTTGTCCATATTTGGAATGCTCTGCCTGCTGAACCGATCACAGCCTCCTCAATGAAAAGCCACAAAAGGTGACTTGACGAACACGTACTCACCCTTGGATTACCATCTCCCGCTTGAATAAGCTATGCCTGGTGTATGTGTCGTAGATTTCATCATCATCACTATGATTATTGCTATTGTTTTTATTATCATCATTTTTATTATTGTAATTTCTTGAGATAATCGTCTTCGCTTAACATTTTGTTGTATCCCGATAAGAATATTGAATGGTAATTCTTGGGATCCAATTATGGACCGATATTATGAGTATATTTTTACCGTATAATTGTCACGTAACTAGTCTGTTCATATCCATGTCCCTCTTATTATGAGTTTTATTTCGACCTATGAACTATCATTGTACGATTTACCATTCTTGAGTTATGCCCTATCTATTGATTCCTATCTCCCTCATTCACAGCCACATCTGGCTAATTATTGTACGAATGTTGTTTCATATTTTATTGGTACGTTATGGTCTGTTTGATCGGTATATAAACCGAGTGTGTTTGAAATATAATGATTCATATCACCGAGGCTGAGACTTGTGTTCTGGACTCAATTGGCTGGGCTAGACAGGGAAGCAGGACCAATCAGAGCTCTAGGCTGCTCGGTCGTATTTTGTGCGTCACTGTTTTCGATCGATAATAGGCTGCTCTCTAATAGGCGGATCACACGTTATAACACATTTGTGTTCTCATTTTATTATTCTTATAGTTGCAGCCTACCAAATTCCCGTCAGATTTTGTGGTAGCCGTTGGCTCTATAAAGCCTGCTTACCTGAAACAGATCCAGTTACTTAAATTAGATGTCCTTAAATTGGATATTTTGGGTTTAAACCAGAAACTGTTGAAAGGCCGCCGCTCATCGTCCATTACCAGTGATCTGAATGCATGCATGAAACTAGACCGAAAATTCTATCTATTTCTATGTGCCTTATGTTTTTTTTTTCTCGCTGAAATTCCGACCGATTTTTACTGTTTCGTTCTCCTTTATACCAGAAATAATTTTATAGTGAAGATATTAGCTGTCCTTAGGTTTGTTATTGTTATATATCTGCTTAAGGCCGTAACAACAAATAAACCCCCAAAATCAATAGCTCTGTAAGTCCTCGACATTTGGTGCTGACCGCATTCGTTTTAATGAAGGCAATCAGTCACGCATCTGCATCAGATTACTGGTGAGTACTCTGTGCTTCACATCTCATAAAACCACTAACCATCTTGATAACTTCTCGATATATCGAAACCTAAAAAAGTTATCTTCGAATTTCTTCGCTTCTGACTTGATTTTTCTGGGTTGGATAATTTCTATTATAAAAGTTGTTACTGGTTGAGGTGTCGTCAAACTCCACATATTCGTGGCATCCCTAATGGTGTGTCCGGCGTGATCTAGTTCAGTGATTTGCGAACTATGAGTCTGACGTGTTGTTCTAGAAGGACATAATTTATTATGAGGTGATTAAGATTTTTTATCGGACACCTACGTGCAACGCTACTTCTCATTACCTCAAGAGTAGAGGTTATATGGAACGTTACTTATTCGTCATAGATCATTCAACTCCTCTCCTTAGCCTTTCACGTGATCTATATGCATTGCCGTGCTCGTTCATATGCCATATGATCTTTTAAGTCCCCGTCTCTATGCGGAATGCGATGGTCTGGTCTAATCCAATAATGTTCTGTTTCGCACTACCAATCTCAATCTACCAAGAAGTAACAGTCTTCTGTTCAATTTCATCCTCATTTTGTGGACGAACTGTTAGCGGATATTATCAGCATTTTGGACTAGGTCTTAAAATTACTAAATTGATTAAAATTTTGTCTCAATGATTAACAGTATGTATTTCTCCTAGTTAATCTGTGAACACATGGGCTAAAAAAAGGTTCGCCTCCTCGCCTGAATTTGTCCAGTCACTTTCGTTCTGCCATAAGTAGTTTGGTCCGTGGAACCACTCGTAATAGTTTAATGCCATATCTCTAAAATCTTTTGGTTGTTTCTTATACAATGAAGGGTGATAAACGAATCCGACCAATAAGTGACAGAAGAGATAGGGATACGCAATTGTTGTCCCACATGTTTTCCGATCTTAGGTCACAGTGCGGTAGCTGTTAATTTCATTCTAGGAATGGTTATAGGTTTCACTAGGGCAACCCTGAACTTGGCTAATGGAAGACAACAATGATGTTGACGGGCGGCATCTTCAAAACGAGTATACGCCATAACATGTGAAAACTCCAAGGCATATGCAAACAATGAGTCTGAGAAGCCAGCGGTTTGTAGGAATCTGATATGAAGTATCTGGGAAGTAACAGTTCATTCAGGCGCCTCACACCCTTGAGCAAACAGTCCGATCTCATATAGCACTTCCTAGAACACTGCGTCTCATAACGGATTTTGCCGACAAGTATTTTGTAAGATTAATTTAGCTAGTAAAAAAACTGGGTCAAATATAGAAGCTATATAGGATAAAAGGGTTCTCATCGTATGGCTCATCTTGAATTCACACACTGAGTCAGATCTTATCCACTCTATCCATAGAGTCCTTCCATTTTTTTCCGTAGATAAACAGATGTCTACGTTTCTTCTTACTAGGTCTTCTGGAATAAATTTCATTAGTTCAATATTGTTGCTGGCTGACTTGGTCAGACTAAAACTTAAATGTAAGATTTCCTTCAACTGAGTGCATCGCGATCCTGTGGTGGGACATTCATTTGATGAAACAGCTTCAATATCTGCCGTCACCAAAATCTAGTGAAGATATCTGCCAGATACTTGACTAAATCTGTTACGGAATACACGATTTATTCAGCGACGTATCTTGTGCCGCACAGTTGAATACGACATTTATTGCGTCAGTTTTCTTTCGGATATAAGAGAAGATGGGGCAGCAAGTGCAAAATCCGGTACCTAATGCGATTCTCTGAAGCCTTTTCGGCGCAGCCTCGTTCAACATACCGCATCCTTCAATTAACATATTCCTTGTGCAAAATTTTGTAACAGATGACCCGGTTCAGCGAAGAATTTAGTCTAATCACTGTTAGTTTTGCAATATTAGGTAAGTTTTCTTAGTGACACCAGGGCAGAGCTATTTGGTAATGTCTGTTTAATACCTGTATAGATTTAGATATAGCGTCCAAAGCTTTACGGCCTTTAGACGTGTGCGCACGGTGAATCGGGTCTATTTTAAACCTCACATTATATAATTTGTCTGATCTAGCTTCTCGTCTATCTTTAGACGATAGATAATTTGTGATACCCACATATTTCGTGGTCTCACTGCAAGGACCAAACGACATCCACCCTAAAGGAGTTTTCATAGCATATGGCTCGTTAAATTTTCCATCTCTTTTCTTTTATCTCATGTGAATTGCAACCTATCAGTACTTTGACATCATCATTGAGCTACTGAATAACATGTACAAACACTTATGTATGTAAACATAGAACTCTAACCCTTGGGAAACATATCTATTTCTTAGCCAATGAAATGAACTTGTCCCTCAGGTCATTTCTGATTGCCACCGACTGACATTCTCATTAAGCTGCTTCTGAGTGGGTTGCTATATCAAAAGCTCCAAGCATTTTTGGAGACCTGACGAGATGTCACATGTAATGGAAAAATACTCTCGAATTGATTGATATCGAGAAAGATTTATGTAACAAGGAATCCCTATAAAGGTTGAACTAAAAAGTCCCAGCTCCATAACAAACTGAATACTAACTCATGATCCGCAAACCGTAAGCATGAGCTAAGACTGTGGAAATCAGAGATGCGAATTCAAATATATGTCGTAACAAAACTTACCAGAAGTTCAACATTCACTATGATATATGTGAAACATATTTAATAGCTTCTTCATCAACCGGTGAGTATGATCAAACACCAGAGGGATCATATAACTATTTATGTTGTGAGAAATATTCTTTTTACTACAGGAAGCAAGATAAACAAAATGTAATTAATTTGTGCTTATATTTACCAAATTAGTAAAACAATGGTGAAAAAACACGGAAGCATTTTTCTGATTGAGTAACAACTATCACAGTTAACACCAGAAATTTAAGTTTTCAAAATACATTATGATAAAATTTTCAAAAGAGACAAAAACCAAAAGAGGCATAAATATAATAAATGAATTAACACAGTAACAAAGGAAATACACACATCACAGGAGTGATTAATGTGTAATTGGAGGAAAAAAACACGTATAAGCGAATATATTTTGCCACAACAATATGATGTTCAAGAGTACTTCTAGGCGTCCGTGACTTGACCAGCTTTTTTCGATATTGTATCTGGATTACCGATTGGTCCAATATCAGAAAACAGATTTAACCAAGCATCTAGATTTGTGGGCTATTGTAAATTCAATGTATAAGCGAAAAAAACAGTGGTGAAAACATATTAAAGGATCATCACCAATTATTACCGCAAAACGAATATTAGTAATAACAGTTAAACTGTAACGGTTGAAAAAATCATCGAAATTGACCGACCATATATTATTAAACGAAGCACTAGTCACTGATACCATATAACCTTTAGATTTTAAGTGGGTCAGATTTGTATAAATTGGACAATAATGATTTAATAGCTTACTGTGTGAGCACATATTTACAATAATATACAGTTAAGAGTCTCTAATCATTCTTAAAACAGCCGAGGGTGAGGAGAGACCGCCCTCCCACTCGAAATGCTCACATATAGCCACATGTATACATCACATATTGTGTTTGGAATATGGGGAGTTTTAAGTGCGTCATATAAAAGTCAATAAGACTGAAAATTTGTGATGTTGTTAGTCGTAAAAAAAGCGACTTATGTTCTTTAGATCCCTTGTAAGCTCTAAACCTCAGGGTAGTCTTGTTTTGTTTCCTGTCATGTCAAACCTTAATGTAATCCAGCGACCTGAAACAGTGTCAAAATAAGCTAACAGATTTTAATAGCTTTTGTTTAATCGAGGCACAATTCATCCAAATGTAGTCTGAATACGATAATAGTTGACTTTAGCAATTAGCGTGTCTCGGTCGCCCTATTTTTACACCTCACGAACACTTATCCCCCGTGTGATGGGTGTAAATGTTGGGAATCTGGAGGAGCCAAATGAAGCTTGTTAGGGATGTTATAGCCCTACGAAGACTTATCCAGCCACATCATATGTGCAAATATACTCAACCTGGTCACAAACAAGGGGCTTCAGTAGGACGAGAATACCCCCTGCCTTTGCTACACTAACGGAGACCACGCGATCATAAGTGAGCACTTTCGAAACAGCCCATGGCCACAAGAGTGGTAAAAACTGATAGTAGATGATCACTGGGAGATATTGAGAGAGCCTATCTGAAAGCTATCCCATCCAGTGTAAGTGAAGCAAAAACGCTACCTAGAAGAGCAGAGCCTGGTACAAATGAACAATTGTCCTGAAGGTTTCTGACCATGGTTCTTATTTAGGGTGGAAAAAGAGATGTAAAACAAAAGATCGAACCGACTGGAGATATTTGCATCTGAAGTTATTGGCTAAGCAACGGACTGGTTCCAAATACCTGTAAAGGTGGAGTTCATGTGTTGGTGATAATAATTGGGTCCTAGTCCGCTCTTAAATTTTGTTGACTATGTCTGCTTATCTGTCAAAATCGACGTCCACATATCCAATTGCTAACATTTGTTGAATTTTTTGAGGGAGACACGTGAACCACAACTAACATAACACGCGTTCATCTACTAGACGATTTCACATTTTCATCTAGAGATGTAAGTCTATTAGATCAAGTACAGAGATGAGCAATTAAAAAGGTGATAGGGCTGAAACATAAATCTTACAAGGACAAATCCCAGCTCCTGGGATTATTCTCGTCGAGCTATAGGAGAATAAGAGGTGGTTTGGTAATGAAACACAAAATATTGAATGCGCCAAGCCACCCTAAAACGAGCATATTACCAGAACATCATCGACACGCACCTCGAAGCAACCCTCGAAAAATTGCACGTGGAAGAGAGAATAGCCAGGTTCGTTCTCACTTTTTCTCATTGAGAGTTGTCCATATTTGGAATGCTCTGCCTGCTGAACCGATCACAGCCTCCTCAATGAAAAGCCACAAAAGGTGACTTGACGAACACGTACTCACCCTTGGATTACCATCTCCCGCTTGAATAAGCTATGCCTGGTGTATGTGTCGTAGATTTCATCATCATCACTATGATTATTGCTATTGTTTTTATTATCATCATTTTTATTATTGTAATTTCTTGAGATAATCGTCTTCGCTTAACATTTTGTTGTATCCCGATAAGAATATTGAATGGTAATTCTTGGGATCCAATTATGGACCGATATTATGAGTATATTTTTACCGTATAATTGTCACGTAACTAGTCTGTTCATATCCATGTCCCTCTTATTATGAGTTTTATTTCGACCTATGAACTATCATTGTACGATTTACCATTCTTGAGTTATGCCCTATCTATTGATTCCTATCTCCCTCATTCACAGCCACATCTGGCTAATTATTGTACGAATGTTGTTTCATATTTTATTGGTACGTTATGGTCTGTTTGATCGGTATATAAACCGAGTGTGTTTGAAATATAATGATTCATATCACCGAGGCTGAGACTTGTGTTCTGGACTCAATTGGCTGGGCTAGACAGGGAAGCAGGACCAATCAGAGCTCTAGGCTGCTCGGTCGTATTTTGTGCGTCACTGTTTTCGATCGATAATAGGCTGCTCTCTAATAGGCGGATCACACGTTATAACAATTGGCGACGGGGTAGAAAAAAAATTTCTGAACCCTCAATCTTCAACGTTGACCTGTAATTGGACGAGATTCAGTCTAATTATTTCGAGCAATCAGCATTCAGTTTTGTCATCGGCGTCCTTGAAAGACATTGGTCGTTAATTAATCATACAACATTTCTCATCACCGTGCTGATTCAAAAAATGGCTATCTATCCCGATCAATTACAATTGCTATTTGAGCGACAAACGCAGCGGTTCAAAAATAGCCAGCTGAATGTTTTAGACAATTTACGTACACGGCTCCTAAATCATCTATGTTTCGGATTTGTTACAGAAGTTGATAAATTAATTTCTAATTTGCATACGGAGCTGGAAACGGAATGCAGTACATATGAATGTGCTGATAAAAGCCTCTATGAATCCTTGGTGAGCAGTAATGTAAGTGAAACAGTCATTCACGATGCGCCCAGTGATCCAGTAATGTCCATTTCAGAGACATGCCCTGTCGTGGGTTTCAAATCCCACTGCCCTTGAAGCACCATGTACAAACAACTGAGTGCATCGCGATCCTGTGGTGGGACATTCATTTGATGAAACAGCTTCAATATCTGCCGTCACCAAAATCTAGTGAAGATATCTGCCAGATACTTGACTAAATCTGTTCCGGAATACACGATTTATTCAGCGACGTATATTGTGCCGCACAGTTGAATACGACTTTTATTGCGTCAGTTTTCTTTCGGATTTAAGAGAGGGTGGGGTAGCAAGTACAAAATCCGATACCTAATGCGATTCTCTGAAGCCTTTTCGGCGTAGCCTCGTCCAACATACCGCATCCTTCCATTAACATATTCCTTGTGCAAACTTTTGTCACAGATGACCCGGTTCCCCGAAGAATTTAGTCTAATCACTGTTAGTTTTGCAATATTAGGTAAGTTTTCTTAGTGACACCAGGGCAGAGCTATTTGGTAATGTCTGTTTAATACCTGTATAGATTTAGATATAGCGTCCAAAGCTTTACGGCCTTTAGACGTGTGCGCACGGTGAATCGGGTCTATTTTAAACCTCACATTATATAATTTGTCTGATCTAGCTTCTCGTCTATCTTTAGACGATAGATAATTTGTGATACCCACATATTTCGTGGTCTCACTGCAAGGACCAAACGACATCCACCCTAAAGGAGTTTTCATAGCATATGGCTCGTTAAATTTTCCATCTCTTTTCTTTTATCTCATGTGAATTGCAACCTATCAGTACTTTGACATCATCATTGAGCTACTGAATAACATGTACAAACACTTATGTATGTAACCATAGAACTCTAACCCTTGGGAAACATATCTATTTCTTAGCCAATGAAATGAACTTGTCCCTCAGGTCATTTCTGATTGCCACCGACTGACATTCTCATTAAGCTGCTTCTGATTGGCTTACTATATCAAAAGCTCCAAGCATTTTGGAGACCTGACGAGATGTCACATGTAATGGAAAAATACTCTCGAATTGATTGATATCGAGAAAGATTTATGTAACAAGGCATTCCTATAAAGGTTGAACTAAAAAGTCCCAGCTCCATAACAAACTGAATACTAACTCATGATCCGCAAACCGTAAGCATGAGCTAAGACTGTGGAAATCAGAGATGCGAATTCAAATATATGTCGTAACAAAACTTACCAGAAGTTCAACATTCACTATGATATATGTGAAACATATTTAATAGCTTCTTCATCAACCGGTGAGTATGATCAAACACCAGAGGGATCATATAACTATTTATGTTGTGAGAAATATTCTTTTTACTACAGGAAGCAAGATAAACAAAATGTAATTAATTTGTGCTTATATTTACCAAATTAGTAAAACAATGGTGAAAAAACACGGAAGCATTTTTCTGATTGAGTAACAACTATCACAGTTAACACCAGAAATTTAAGTTTTCAAAATACATTATGATAAAATTTTCAAAAGAGACAAAAACCAAAAGAGGCATAAATATAATAAATGAATTAACACAGTAACAAAGGAAATACACACATCACAGGAGTGATTAATGTGTAATTGGAGGAAAAAAACACGTATAAGCGAATATATTTTGCCACAACAATATGATGTTCAAGAGTACTTCTAGGCGTCCGTGACTTGACCAGCTTTTTTCGATATTGTATCTGGATTACCGATTGGTCCAATATCAGAAAACAGATTTAACCAAGCATCTAGATTTGTGGGCTATTGTAAATTCAATGTATAAGCGAAAAAACAGTGGTGAAAACATATTAAAGGATCATCACCAATTATTACCGCAAAACGAATATTAGTAATAACAGTTAAACTGTAACGGTTGAAAAAATCATCGAAATTGACCGACCATATATTATTAAACGAAGCACTAGTCACTGATACCATATAACCTTTAGATTTTAAGTGGGTCAGATTTGTATAAATTGGACAATAATGATTTAATAGCTTACTGTGTGAGCACATATTTACAATAATATACAGTTAAGAGTCTCTAATCATTCTTAAAACAGCCGAGGGTGAGGAGAGACCGCCCTCCCACTCGAAATGCTCACATATAGCCACGTGTATACATCACATATTGTGTTTGGAATATGGGGAGTTTTAAGTGCGTCATATAAAAGTCAATAAGACTGAAAATTTGTGATGTTGTTAGTCGTAAAAAAAGCGACTTATGTTCTTTAGATCCCTTGTAAGCTCTAAACCTCAGGGTAGTCTTGTTTTGTTTCCTGTCATGTCAAACCTTAATGTAATCCAGCGACCTGAAACAGTGTCAAAATAAGCTAACAGATTTTAATAGCTTTTGTTTAATCGAGGCACAATTCATCCAAATGTAGTCTGAATACGATAATAGTTGACTTTAGCAATTAGCGTGTCTCGGTCGCCCTATTTTTACACCTCACGAACACTTATCCCCCGTGTGATGGGTGTAAATGTTGGGAATCTGGAGGAGCCAAATGAAGCTTGTTAGGGATGTTATAGCCCTACGAAGACTTATCCAGCCACATCATATGTGCAAATATACTCAACCTGGTCACAAACAAGGGGCTTCAGTAGGACGAGAATACCCCCTGCCTTTGCTACACTAACGGAGACCACGCGATCATAAGTGAGCACTTTCGAAACAGCCCATGGCCACAAGAGTGGTAAAAACTGATAGTAGATGATCACTGGGAGATATTGAGAGAGCCTATCTGAAAGCTATCCCATCCAGTGTAAGTGAAGCAAAAACGCTACCTAGAAGAGCAGAGCCTGGTACAAATGAACAATTGTCCTGAAGGTTTCTGACCATGGTTCTTATTTAGGGTGGAAAAAGAGATGTAAAACAAAAGATCGAACCGACTGGAGATATTTGCATCTGAAGTTATTGGCTAAGCAACGGACTGGTTCCAAATACCTGTAAAGGTGGAGTTCATGTGTTGGTGATAATAATTGGGTCCTAGTCCGCTCTTAAATTTTGTTGACTATGTCTGCTTATCTGTCAAAATCGACGTCCACATATCCAATTGCTAACATTTGTTGAATTTTTTGAGGGAGACACGTGAACCACAACTAACATAACACGCGTTCATCTACTAGACGATTTCACATTTTCATCTAGAGATGTAAGTCTATTAGATCAAGTACAGAGATGAGCAATTAAAAAGGTGATAGGGCTGAAACATAAATCTTACAAGGACAAATCCCAGCTCCTGGGATTATTCTCGTCGAGCTATAGGAGAATAAGAGGTGGTTTGGTAATGAAACACAAAATATTGAATGCGCCAAGCCACCCTAAAACGAGCATATTACCAGAACATCATCGACACGCACCTCGAAGCAACCCTCGAAAAATTGCACGTGGAAGAGAGAATAGCCAGGTTCGTTCTCACTTTTTCTCATTGAGAGTTGTCCATATTTGGAATGCTCTGCCTGCTGAACCGATCACAGCCTCCTCAATGAAAAGCCACAAAAGGTGACTTGACGAACACGTACTCACCCTTGGATTACCATCTCCCGCTTGAATAAGCTATGCCTGGTGTATGTGTCGTAGATTTCATCATCATCACTATGATTATTGCTATTGTTTTTATTATCATCATTTTTATTATTGTAATTTCTTGAGATAATCGTCTTCGCTTAACATTTTGTTGTATCCCGATAAGAATATTGAATGGTAATTCTTGGGATCCAATTATGGACCGATATTATGAGTATATTTTTACCGTATAATTGTCACGTAACTAGTCTGTTCATATCCATGTCCCTCTTATTATGAGTTTTATTTCGACCTATGAACTATCATTGTACGATTTACCATTCTTGAGTTATGCCCTATCTATTGATTCCTATCTCCCTCATTCACAGCCACATCTGGCTAATTATTGTACGAATGTTGTTTCATATTTTATTGGTACGTTATGGTCTGTTTGATCGGTATATAAACCGAGTGTGTTTGAAATATAATGATTCATATCACCGAGGCTGAGACTTGTGTTCTGGACTCAATTGGCTGGGCTAGACAGGGAAGCAGGACCAATCAGAGCTCTAGGCTGCTCGGTCGTATTTTGTGCGTCACTGTTTTCGATCGATAATAGGCTGCTCTCTAATAGGCGGATCACACGTTATAACAATTGGCGACGGGGTAGAAAAAAATTTCTGAACCCTCAATCTTCAACGTTGACCTGTAATTGGACGAGATTCAGTCTAATTATTTCGAGCAATCAGCATTCAGTTTTGTCATCGGCGTCCTTGAAAGACATTGGTCGTTAATTAATCATACAACATTTCTCATCACCGTGCTGATTCAAAAAATGGCTATCTATCCCGATCAATTACAATTGCTATTTGAGCGACAAACGCAGCGGTTCAAAAATAGCCAGCTGAATGTTTTAGACAATTTACGTACACGGCTCCTAAATCATCTATGTTTCGGATTTGTTACAGAAGTTGATAAATTAATTTCTAATTTGCATACGGAGCTGGAAACGGAATGCAGTACATATGAATGTGCTGATAAAAGCCTCTATGAATCCTTGGTGAGCAGTAATGTAAGTGAAACAGTCATTCACGATGCGCCCAGTGATCCAGTAATGTCCATTTCAGAGACATGCCCTGTCGTGGGTTCAAATCCCACTGCCCTTGAAGCACCATGTACAAACAACTGAGTGCATCGCGATCCTGTGGTGGGACATTCATTTGATGAAACAGCTTCAATATCTGCCGTCACCAAAATCTAGTGAAGATATCTGCCAGATACTTGACTAAATCTGTTCCGGAATACACGATTTATTCAGCGACGTATATTGTGCCGCACAGTTGAATACGACTTTTATTGCGTCAGTTTTCTTTCGGATTTAAGAGAGGGTGGGGTAGCAAGTACAAAATCCGATACCTAATGCGATTCTCTGAAGCCTTTTCGGCGTAGCCTCGTCCAACATACCGCATCCTTCCATTAACATATTCCTTGTGCAAACTTTTGTCACAGATGACCCGGTTCCCCGAAGAATTTAGTCTAATCACTGTTAGTTTTGCAATATTAGGTAAGTTTTCTTAGTGACACCAGGGCAGAGCTATTTGATAATGTCTGTTTAATACCTGTATAGATTTAGATATAGCGTCCAAAGCTTTACGGCCTTTAGACGTGTGCGCACGGTGAATCGGGTCTATTTTAAACCTCACATTATATAATTTGTCTGATCTAGCTTCTCGTCTATCTTTAGACGATAGATAATTTGTGATACCCACATATTTCGTGGTCTCACTGCAAGGACCAAACGACATCCACCCTAAAGGAGTTTTCATAGCATATGGCTCGTTAAATTTTCCATCTCTTTTCTTTTATCTCATGTGAATTGCAACCTATCAGTACTTTGACATCATCATTGAGCTACTGAATAACATGTACAAACACTTATGTATGTAACCATAGAACTCTAACCCTTGGGAAACATATCTATTTCTTAGCCAATGAAATGAACTTGTCCCTCAGGTCATTTCTGATTGCCACCGACTGACATTCTCATTAAGCTGCTTCTGATTGGCTTACTATATCAAAAGCTCCAAGCATTTTTGGAGACCTGACGAGATGTCACATGTAATGGAAAAATACTCTCGAATTGATTGATATCGAGAAAGATTTATGTAACAAGGCATTCCTATAAAGGTTGAACTAAAAAGTCCCAGCTCCATAACAAACTGAATACTAACTCATGATCCGCAAACCGTAAGCATGAGCTAAGACTGTGGAAATCAGAGATGCGAATTCAAATATATGTCGTAACAAAACTTACCAGAAGTTCAACATTCACTATGATATATGTGAAACATATTTAATAGCTTCTTCATCAACCGGTGAGTATGATCAAACACCAGAGGGATCATATAACTATTTATGTTGTGAGAAATATTCTTTTTACTACAGGAAGCAAGATAAACAAAATGTAATTAATTTGTGCTTATATTTACCAAATTAGTAAAACAATGGTGAAAAACACGGAAGCATTTTTCTGATTGAGTAACAACTATCACAGTTAACACCAGAAATTTAAGTTTTCAAAATACATTATGATAAAATTTTCAAAAGAGACAAAAACCAAAAGAGGCATAAATATAATAAATGAATTAACACAGTAACAAAGGAAATACACACATCACAGGAGTGATTAATGTGTAATTGGAGGAAAAAAAACACGTATAAGCGAATATATTTTGCCACAACAATATGATGTTCAAGAGTACTTCTAGGCGTCCGTGACTTGACCAGCTTTTTTCGATATTGTATCTGGATTACCGATTGGTCCAATATCAGAAAACAGATTTAACCAAGCATCTAGATTTGTGGGCTATTGTAAATTCAATGTATAAGCGAAAAAACAGTGGTGAAAACATATTAAAGGATCATCACCAATTATTACCGCAAAACGAATATTAGTAATAACAGTTAAACTGTAACGGTTGAAAAAATCATCGAAATTGACCGACCATATATTATTAAACGAAGCACTAGTCACTGATACCATATAACCTTTAGATTTTAAGTGGGTCAGATTTGTATAAATTGGACAATAATGATTTAATAGCTTACTGTGTGAGCACATATTTACAATAATATACAGTTAAGAGTCTCTAATCATTCTTAAAACAGCCGAGGGTGAGGAGAGACCGCCCTCCCACTCGAAATGCTCACATATAGCCACGTGTATACAGCCACTCCCAGGGAAGTCCTACTCACTGCCTTCTTGCGGCCGCATTGTTATTTACGAAACTTTCAATCAGCAATCAACAAGCACATTGAAATCGATCCAATTTATCAACCAATCGGGAAAGTTATGGACAAACATGGGACCAAAAATCAAACCAATGGGAGATACAACCAAAACAACGAAGTGAACAATCACAGTTTTAAGGTCAACAATAACCAATCAACATCGAGGTTGACAGGACAAATTGTGAACCACATGTGGAGAAATTCGGACACTACTTCTACCTGAAGTTTTTGCCGATGATGTTGTTCAGAAGAACAATGAGAGCTCCACGACCATACTATCCAGCTCAGAGAACAAGACTCCATCAAAAGCTGGTATTGATTGAGTCTAGTATCTATATATTAGCATTGAGTATTGATGAGGAAGTATTTAGAAAGAAATACTTCCTAGTTCAACTTGTGTTTTGAATATACACAGATGCCATCCTTCACCTTTAGTTGGATAAAAACTGGGACAAGATAAATGCTGTATTATTTTGCCAAAAAGCTAATGAGTAAATAAGCTACTTGAAAAAGACATGTAATCGGTAGTTACCAAGTAACAAAAGACCTTTTGATATTGTCCGACCACTGATTTGGATTTCCAAACGCAGAACTTCATTTTAAGTATGGTATGGATTCGGCTGTGAGATAGTGAAAATTTGTAAGCAAACTAGATAGAACGGGGTACTAAACCATGATATTTAGCTACAAACTCAATGTTTTAACTACCAAGAAGCCAATTCAGTTACACAAAAAAACATGGACACAGTTACCTGTTGGGATGATAATGACTTTGGGGAATTTGAAATGGTACCCAGAGAGTTTTCACTTTTTTTAAACTGTTGTTCGGATCGGTTGTTATTATTACTAAATGCAGAAGTATTCACGTTGGTACACTCCAAAGATTGAGTACCAATTAAATTAGAAGTGCCTGGGTTGAATAAATTTTGGAGTTCCTGTTCTAATAAGTATGAAGGAAGTATTGGTGTCCTGAATGTATCCTAATCATATCGAAATAGTGGTGAAAATAGAAACATATACAGTTTGAATTAATTCAGTTAGATTTAATGAATGTTAAAGTGAATAACTTAAATAATATATCAGACACCCACTTGTTAAAGGGAATTTTTCATCAAAGAATGGTATCAGAGTTTACAAAAAAAACATTATAAATCAAGATACATCTTGACACCTACTTTATTTAGAAGCCGTTACTCGTTATACGTATACAAGATTTGGCACTTTTCTCATCTACCTAGTTAAAGTCATGACACTGATTCATAAGAATATGGCGAAAACTAATTTGAAACACGTCATTATCAGGTACTTCATGTTACTATGCAGGGAGCATGGTTTGGTTCCTCTAATTACGAATCAGCTACTCCTATTGCTTAGCATTCTTTGGACGCTTTACTTTATTCGACAAATCCCCAAATGCAAACACGAATGAACAGGAACGTGATATTACAAATAAGCAAGGTTGAATGGAAGTAGGAATCACAATAAGAAAAACATTAGTAATATTTATAATTTTACACAAGGATATTCTAGAGTCTTCCAAAGTATCTGCTAAAGCTGGTTAGTTAAGAAACAACTGATCAGTATGCTCCAACACAAACCTGCACGGAACATGCTTCAGAGTCTATATACCATTAACAAAGCAACTGTTCAGTTTTTAACTATTTTCATTCGTTTTTAGCTGGAAATAAAAATACTCTTCAAATTAAGGAAAGACATTGGATTTTCTTAAATCAAACAACTACTGTTAACAAAAAACTTCTTGATGCTGAACATAATATTGAACAAGCTAATGAATTATTAACAAAGTAGACTATCGTATGAACAAGAAGTTGAACAATATTTTACTTACTTTCGACCTTACACTCTGCAACGGTCCGAAATCAGCGTTTTGGCAAGGCTGATTTAAATCGCTAAAGATAGCTTCCGAATCACTAATGAATCCATCTTTATTTCCAAAAGTGAAAGGACCTTTATTACAAGAAATAAAAGAATTAAGAAATTTAAAGTATTTTGAAGATTTATGTATTGTGTTAGAAAACAAATCATAGGTTTTCTGGAAAGATTAAATCCTTACGAAGGCTTGTAATGATCCTCAATTTACCAAGCTGGGATTGAATGAGTATCTTAAACTCATTTTTAGTAGTTCAAAGGGGAAATTGTTTAAGTTACTGGATTTTAATGTCTTTTAAATTTAGCAACGTTTTATGTACTTCAGTATCCGGACAAAAGTTACAGAGACGGAATGGTCAATTTTAGTTCCTGAGTGGTACTACTTATATCTGGTACACTTAATAAAATGGGATATTTAACTGCTATCAACAACCAATACTATTTAAATGTTATCAAATTCTGTAAACCACCAGTTACAAAAGTAAGTGCACACGTTGATGATTAGGTTGATAAACCTCAAAAACATGTTTTCCTGACTTGCAGTAGATAAGGATATGATATTCAATAACCTCGATCTGACTCATATAATAAGTTATAACAAATTCGTAACTTATATAATAATAGTAGAACCTGTGGGTTTGTTAATCTCGATCGATGAGAGTGAATCAAACAATAATATCTGAGTTAAACGCCTACCACTTTAGACTTATTTAGTCCCAAACTGGCTATTGTTATGACCAGTCATGAGATTGCACCGGTAGTATAAACATAAACTGTGTTATTGGTTTATTTTATTGTGTTCCTGCTACTGTTCGGTATGCGTGTGTTGTAATCGGCTACTACTTTGGGTTTTTGTGCTAACTGTATTCATCTACATCTTAGAAACAGATAGTAATTGTTGGCTATACACATAGTTATCTGTTTTGACTATATCCCTAACAAGTCTGTATGAGACAGCATAGGGACATATTCAAGAAATTCATCTTTGGGAAAAAATTAAATCCCACAGTGTGAAACATTTCTCTGTGCTAATGTGTTATGTTCGACGCGAATTTGCGCCAGTTTCTACGTTAATTATGACTGAATGGATGAATCATTATACCCTTTATTGTTACGATAATCTGAGTAACCAAATGATATATCATCAGTGTTGGAGAAAATAAACTTTCAAAACACGTTTTTGGACACATATCAGTTTTCAAATCCATATATTAATTGAAAATGAATTCTATTCATGAACTTTTAGTGCTATTGCATTTGTATAGACTAAATCCTCATGAAGTCAGTTTGCTGAGTTTGTGGTCTGTCATTATATTAATTAATCAAGTAATGACTTGATTGATAATTATTGAAACTAACCAGCATATTCAATTGAAGTAGATGTAGTTCAAGATTTACATCTAAGTTAATTCAGTTATATATCAAAATCCAATGAATACTAATTACTGAGTTTTATCAACAGTGTAATTAATTGTCTTTGAAAACAAAATCACAGTAAAATAACCAATACAAGGAAAATAAAGTGGAAATCAAGTGATAAATTACAATTGGACTACATTGAAAGTTAATGAATAGAATTCCTTCTGAGAGATCTAATACAACAAAATGCTTGGAGTTGACTGGACGAAAATCACCCTAAATCGATATACGAAATTAAAATTTATCTTCCGCATACGTCGTAATTAGGGACACATATTATCACTGAAAGTACGGTATTGATGATGCAATTAAAGTTATAGAATCATCTCCCGCCTCGTAAGAGAAAGACATCTTCATGTTTAAAAAACAGTACTCTACTTGTTTTTACAGTAAAGTCATAAATGGACACTTGAGAAAATGATAAAACTAATTGTCTCATTACCATAAAAAACTTACGAGTATCCATTCCAGAAAGTTGTTCAGCGAATCTATCACCTTTGGCATCACTAAGAAAAAGATCAGTGAATAAATCTTTATGATCAGCAGGGACTTGCTCACTAGATTCATTAATCGGACCTAAAATTGTTAAGCCAAACAAGATCATCAGTCCCTAAAACATTATGGCAAAGTAGAAGCGAAAATGGGCAAAACATATACAAGGTAGTTCAAGCATATATTCATAACCAGCAAATAGTAATTATGCATATAAGAAGAGTAACTATTTGGATGATGAAACAGCATGTAGGAAAGATTTAATTAAATGACTAACAAATGAACAGTTGTAAGCGACACAGAACCTGGCAGATATATGCATTCGTTCAAATTGGTGCCCCGTATTAGTAAAGTGGTATTTATTTATTTATTTAAACACATAAACATTGGTACACGGAGGTACCAAATAGATATGCAACACATAAATCATTCGATTTATGTAAAGTCTGGGATACTGCTCGGGTGACCAAACTGAAGCAGGTGGCAGGTGACCTAAAGGTTCAATCCACAAGGCAGTGGAGCAACGTCAGAAGATGCAGTCCCATGGCAGCCGGTGACCAACGATTGGTTCATATGTCATTTGTTCGCTTAGGATCACGGAGCCTGTGTGCACCATTGGTTTGGAATAAGGGTTTTTCAACTCTCCTAGGTGAACTCTCCGGTTCTACCAACCTCGCTTTTCGTCCTCCCAATTTCGTAAACAACACCGGTGCCGCGATAAGGCAGCGAGTAGGACTTCCTTGTCAGTGGTTGCATGCATGTGGTCATGTGAGAGCATTTCGATATATGATATTGAGACAAATCCCTGAATAATAGGAGTAGTAACAACATCAGTTGTATTAAAAAACATTGGGCGTAAGTAATATAACTCGAGAAGAAAGGCTATCCTTAGCTTCATTTCGAAATATTTCTACACCATCAACCGTTGAGAGTCATAGTGGGAGATGGTTAGATGTACGTAATACATAACCCAACCACACAAGACGATGAACGCTCATAGCCTTATCTCATAGCTTATCATTAAAGCATCAAGTTTTAAAAAAATACATTTTACTGACAATGAGAAGCGTTTAAACAGCTTTACAAACTAAAACATAGTACTAAAAGTTAACCTTACCAATAATGTTATTGTTGTCTTCAGTTCCACCAAAACCGTTTTGATTCCCTGCTGATTTAAATTGATCTGAATCAAAGTCGAAATTACTACAATGATTTTCTAGGAAAATTTCATCTAATTTTTTATCAAATTCTTCTTCATCTGTTAGTTTTGTTTGATGTATTCCATGGTTATTGTCATCAGGATTCATAATTGCTGGATCACTTAATTCAACTTGGTTAAATCCACTGTCTAACCTATATTTTAGAAATAAATAAGTGAATAAGCACGAATATATTTTTAGTAGAGGACATTGAACACTCCTAAGCTATGGACAAACAAACCAAACTACTTGACATTGACTGATGATGAGGTGGTTGAGTAATCCAATCTGGTCCCCGAAAAAGTTAATTAACTTCGCTGTATTAAAGTCTGTTTAATTTAATTAATAGCCAGATACCAATAATATACCGCAGTACATATTGTCACATTAGAGGGAATTTATTTATTATTTATTTATTTTAACACATAGGTATAGGTACAAGGAGGCACCAAATACATATGCGCCACACGAATCTCAATTGATTTGTGTGAGGGCTGTGATACTGCCCGGGTGCCCAAACCGAAGCAGGATTAGAGGGAATTGTAGTTGACTTGACTATGATCAGCCCCAAAATGCCCTGGTACGGCCGAGAGTGGGGAGAGTCCGCTCACCCTCTCGAAATGCTCTCATATGGCCACGCGTATATAGCCCCTGCCAGGGAAGTCCTACTCACTGCCTTCTTGTGGCGGGGGTGTTGTTTACGAAATTGAGAGGACGAAAAGCGAATGTCCGGCGCTTTAACCGGATCTCAAACCAATGGTGCACATGGGCTCCAGGATCCTGAAGGAACAAATGGCGTATGAACCAATCGTTGGTCACCGGCTACCATGGGACTGCATCTCCTCACGATGCTCCACTGCCTTGTGGAATAGACCTTTAGGTCAAATGCTCGGGGTGTGTCCCCCCAAGGAAACCACCTGCTTCGGTTTGGGCACCCGGGCAGTATCTCAGCCCACACACAAATCAATTGATATTTGTGTGGCGCATATGTATTTGGTGCCTCCATGTACCAATACCTATGTGTTAAAATAAAATAATCAATAAATGACTATGATCAACATTTGCACAAATTGTCACCAAGTACGACCTAATTTATGTACTCTGATTTGAGCCACAATATTTGTGTGAGGTGTGCAGATAATACACGGCTATTTAGGTCAAAAAAGATGAAGTGTAAACCAATTAGTTGAAGCTGTGTTGTGTGAACACACTAAGCCGCTATTTATTTGCACAAGTTCATCATTTTGGTCAATAACATATTTTTCGGCATGCTTAAAAAAAGTCAAGGGATAAATGAATTTCTCCTCTTCTACATTGTGAAACTTGAATCCACAGTAAGGGCTAAAATATATACGAAAAATCATGGTAATGTTTGTGTGTTACATGACTATTTAGCTAAATTAGTTTACCTACTTCGTACTTTCATCAATAATTACATATTAGAAGGGTTTTTGTGAATATTATAGTAATTTGAATAGTTGAGATAATGATTTCGGTGATGAGACTGATAGGTGCTGGGTTTGAATCTCGCGAGGCGGGATCGTGGATGCACACGGCTGAGGAGTCCCACAATAGGACGAAACGGCCGTCTAGTGCTTCCAGGTTTTCCATGGTGGTCTAGCTTCAATTGACTCATGATCTCAACTATTGAAATTATATATTAGTTCATTAATATATGATAAATACACAGCATTCTTAAACTTATTTACCATGTACAGATTCATGTATTCAGTCACACTGTAAGTGCAGGGTTTAGTGATATCGCCCAGTTGCCCAAACCAAGCCGGGTGGGTGGATTTGAACCTGTAACTTAGTGCCTGAAAATCAAACGTCTTAATCACCGAACCATCTTTCTGCTGTTCTATATTGGAAACTTACTAATAAATACCTAATTATACCAAACTATTTATACATACTTCGTAATGAAAGAAAATTAATGCTGTACTGAATGACCGGATATTAACCATAAAATGAATATCCTATCGACAACACAAATTTAACGTTTGCATCAGAAACCAGACAGAATCAGACTACTCCAGTGTATGCAACATTCGAGGTTAAGTTGGGTGTGGATAAAAATCAGTTTTGAATAGAACCAGAATAACTCTCCTGAAAACAAAGTGAAAGATTACAGCCATGTCATTATAAATAAAAAGCACCGATGATAAACCCGTAAGTGCAATATGAAAACGTTTTGTCTGAATTGAACATCAAAATGAGGAAAAAATGTAACAACTGAGAGCAAAACTCTTCAACTCAAACAAAAATCTTGGATAAATACAAACATTCTTTCACCAAATAAATTGCAAGTATCTGAGATCTGGAAAGTTAAAGGAAATTTTTCAGAATCGTCAAGCCAATAGGCAAACTCAAAGCCAAACAGAGACACACGCACACACATTTACCAAGTCACGGTTTTTTGTCTCTCTGTGGAATCATCACTTTTTAAAGCTTCATATCCACTAGGGATGCATGAGTGAATTGAAGATAAGATACACGAGGTTTTGCAGTTTCTCAAAGATTGATTATGAGTATATCCCACATCACTAGATGAAGAAGAACTACGTTCATTTCCCTCATTATCACCTCCCTTTTTCTTTGCTTTCACGTTATCATTTTCACTGGTTTGTAACGAAAACAAAGAAAATTACAAAAATGTATATTAAAACTAAAAATACTTCTATCCAAGATGCTCTGAGTGTTGGGGGTATAAACAAATGGTACAAAATGTATTTGTAACTAGAGAAACTAATGTTTGCGGCATTTGGTTCCACCCTCTAATGACAACTGAGATGTAATACTGACGAAAATTGTGAGAAACAGCTAAAAATTACTTGTGCTTATTTTGTTTTGGTCTCCAGTCTATAATAAATGGGGCAAGAAATAAAACTATGTTAGAAAAAAATCTTATTCGTGGATAACCCTATCTAGCTCCTAGTTTAGATAAATAACTGAAGCGATTCATAGTGCTGATAATAATAATTAAGTTCGTGATTCGCGAGAAGCTTCTATTTATAGACAGTTATCATTACTTAATGATATTTAGTTAAAGAGCAAGAAAACCCAAGGAGATCTAAATAATTGTTTAACCATAGTTTGGAACCTTTAGAGCGCTTGTGAAACTGAACCGCAACTGCTAATATTGAGACGGGAGGTGTGTAGCTCATAATTTGAATATTTTAGCTACTATCAATGAATGGCAGTAAACCTATATGCAAACAACTTTAAAGGACAATCACAGTGACATGAACTAGTACCTTGACAAATTTAGTTCAAGTTAACTAACGTATTCACCGCGAAATCTGAGGGTTTGGTCAAAATAGTCAAATATCTCTTCCAAATCAACAGAACCTGTCTATGTAGGGGACTATTAGATGGATGATACATCAAAATAATGGGATCTCATAGTGAACACATTAGGTATGATCTGTTGTGTCGAAATACAATTACTAGTTCGTATCACCAATATTGTTCGCATATATGCGTTTATCGTCATTCCCTTATAGTGGCTAAAATTTTTAAGTTATGAATTACACACTTCCCAGCTCGCTATATATACCACTTAGAACACTTATTTGTCAGTCATACGTAGGTTATGAATACCTGCATCAGATATATAAATGTTTTATTACCTATAAATTAAAAACAACGAAAAATTACCTATCGCTATCTTTCTCATCATCGCTCTTATATCCAGCCAATTTACGACTTTCTGGTCTCAAATGCTGAAGAATTGAAAATTCATAGTATTGATAACCTCTGAAACTTTCTGCTACTGCTACCATCATACTAGTGATAAGAACATTTTGAAAAAGGTAGTTTACTTTAGTTTGAAAATAGTATTCAAATGTAAAAGTAGAAATAGTATTTGTATAGAAACTACTTTCAACTTGGCTGCCGGCATACACATAAAAGGAAATTTTACTCACTTGTGAACCTGGGATGAAAAAATAACCTGTTTATAAAAATAATAGTACGTATAGTTTATCATCGCTACGCTATGATATACGAGATAGTTCAGTCGTGAACCAGGTTGCCTCAAACGTTGTTAGAAGTGTGTGGGTGGATTTTATTTGCCAGTCACCTACACCTTGGAAGGATACTTCTTGAAGTATCTGGAAACGAAAATGAATCAGTAGAAGTCTTGGTGACTTGGGAAGTGAACACATAGCCTAGAAGACAACCACTTGACACCGGTCACACATTCCTTTTGTGGGAAGTTCTTGATGTATTACCTCCGTACTCTAAAGGCCTTACCACCGGGGACAAAAATCTGTAGGTGTCCTGTTTTTTGGGACTAACCTTGTCTAACCTCTTTCAGTTGTAGGAAGAGATTATTGCTGTAGATGTTGGTTTTTTGAGGGAAACAGCATACTGCTGTCACAGCCCTGTACAGGCAGCAGTGTGACCCACCCTCAGATCTTAAGTTGGCACTTTTAATTTCATTGTTCTACAACTGATCTTCCCACCACGGTAAGATCTAAAAGAAAGTGTTCTAGCTAATATAGATCAACTGGATCATTACGACAGAAGAGTCTGGCAACCACGTGAAGGCAGCAGGTACGGATGGGCGAGGTTGATAACGCAAGGACTATGTGTTTATGGTCGTGAGGTTACAGTTGAGTTGTAAAATATGTTTAAAGCAACTGTTATATACAGTTAACGACATTCATTTTCAAAGTGAGACGAAGGGAGCTGAAACGGCATGAAATCGTTAATTGTTTATAAGAGTTATACTTTATATATTCTAGTGTATCTTTTAGAAACATTACTATAGTAAATAAAACACCTTGAGTTAAACCTCTGAACTGAACTAAATGTATTTAATGGAGTTACAGCCTTCTGAATATGGTCATTTATTCTTAAAACTACATACACAAAATTATTGGGAACCCCAAAGTGTCCAACTGATTTATGTTGCAAAGAATTTTTTGAGGGTATAAGGACACAAAACCCATCCAGGTACTTGAAAACTATGTATATGTCAGGAGTAGAACTAGCGAGTTGAAAGACCATCTAGAATGGAAATTTGCTTGAATAGCATGGAACAACAACAACGCTATTAGGTATTTTCCTGGAATTACTTTCAAGATAAAAGATATGCCACATAGTATTCTCAAATTTTGTGTACATTCCATTTAACTAAGGATTCTGAACTCAGAAAAAGCTTCACATCCACTTATTAAGAAAAGCTAAAACTTACTGAGACGTCTTTTCAAGAAAAGTCAACAAAGTATTCTGATAGCCGACAAGTACATGACTCAGCATATTACATCGACTGGCTGCTAACAGATCTACTTTTTGCATACTGTCCACTTTTAGGCGATCAAATGATGCTTTTGCTTTACGAACCTAAATGATAAAAGTGATGAACAATGGGCTTATAATCGATAAACTTAGAAAGTAAACCACTTAAAGGAGAATAAAATCATTAAGAACACAGTTGTTTTATGTTAAATGGGGACTGATTTACCTGAATTCTTGATCACTAAGTCTAGCATAAAAAGATATTCGCTCATAGGAAGCGTGACTTCCTTTTTATGTCAGGGATAGGTTTTATCGGTCAGTGCTGATAAGTAAGAAATATTGACTTACGACTGCCTCCAACATAGTAGACAATGATATCGAGTTACTTTGGTTGGTATGGGTGAACTAAGTACTAATTACTCTATCTATACACATAAATACTAGTACAACTGGACGCCAAAATAAATATGCCCCACACGAATAAGAAAACGACATTGTGTGGAGATAGAGAAAGGAATGGAAGGATGGTCAACTGAACAAATGAATTGAAATAAGTGAACAAGGATGAATTGCAATAGGTAGTCAGTTTTAAACAGATACGAATAAGAAGGATCCATTCCGTTGAATTTCTCTATTTTGTGAGGAATATCGAAGGAAACTACAGCGGGACCCGCCACTGGTTTTCATTCTGAGCAATATCCGATAACGTCTTAAGTCACTGAATGCCCTGGTACGGCCGAGAGTGGGGAGAGTCCGCTCACCCTCTCGAAATGCTCTCATATGGCCACGCGTATATAGCCCCTGCCAGGGAAGTCCTACTCACTGCCTTCTTGTGGCGGGGGTGTTGTTTACGAAATTGAGAGGACGAAAAGCGAATGTCCGGCGCTTTAACCGGATCTCAAACCAATGGTGCACATGGGCTCCAGGATCCTGAAGGAACAAATGGCGTATGAACCAATCGTTGGTCACCGGCTACCATGGGACTGCATGTCCTCACGATGCTCCACTGCCTTGTGGAATAGACCTTTAGGTCAAATGCTCGGGGTGTGTCCCCCCAAGGAAACCACCTGCTTCGGTTTGGGCACCCGGGCAGTATCTCAGCCCACACACAAATCAATTGATATTTGTGTGGCGCATATGTATTTGGTGCCTCCTTGTACCAATACCTATGTGTTAAAATAAATAAATAAATAAATAACTTCGGTTGGTGGTTATATCACATTTCTTAACTGACCACTACAACGTTTACAAGTTGCTGAACCTTTTGAGTACTATGAAATCTTTTGGAGTTTCTAATAAGTTGTTTTGTAATGGTGGAGTAGATGTGGCTAATGTGGATGACTTATGTGGAGTTTTGTTCTCTGAGCTGGATGGTTTGGTTGTGGAGCTTTCATAGTTACTCTGAATGACATCATCAGCACAAACTTTAGGTAGAAGTGGTGTTCGAATTTTTCCACACATGACTCACATCTTGTCCTGTCGACCTCGATGTTGATTGGTTATTGTTGACTTTTAACCTGTCATTATCTTCTTTATTTTGATTGTGTCCCTCATTGATTTGATTCTCGGTCCCATATCTGTTCATGATTTTTCTGATTGGTTGATAGACTGGATCGATTTCAATGTGTTTGTCGACTATTGATTGACTAGCATCTAAAAATTCTCCGATGCTTTTAGTATTCTCTATCCAAGATCCCAACATTTTCCCAGTCGAATATATCCACAGTTGTCCACATGAATTGATATAAGCGAGTTGACCACCAAATGATATCCGTGTGGACGAAGATGAAGAGGACGCCACTTTGTCCGATGTAGTGTTTTTCACAGTTGGAACAATTCATTTTGTAGATGATTTCCAGTTTTTTTCCATTTTCATTTCGTCCTTTTGTTGAATAATGAATAAAAGCCAAAAATCATCTACCATCTAAACTGTTCCAACTATGAAAAACACTACATTGGACAGTGGTAGGCTAGTGAATTTCAGAAATATTTTTTTTCGTATACATCACTGACATATTATATATGCTAAGCATAAAATAAACGAGACAGATGTAAGGATGATATATATCACAGCAGGAAATCATTCCAAAACTCAATATGAACAATGCCTGAAGTGTGAGGAACTAGAAACCTGCTTAGGAGTGGGGGTCCGGACAGTGTCCCACCACATACAAAAATATGATAATGGACAGTTATGGAAATGTCCTGTTCGTTATGCCTATTTGTCTAATCGCAAAATATGCAGTTTATTTAAGATGAATTTATTTTACATTGTTTCAACTTCCTCTCTCCCCATATTTCTATTCTGTTTACTTCTATTTTATTTATTTATTTATTTTAACACGTATTGGTACAATGAGGCACCAAATACATATGCGCCACACGAATCTCAATTGATTTGTGTGAGGGCTATGATACTGCTCGGGTGCCCAAACCGAAGCAGGTGTTTACTTCTATGCTTCGACTCAATTAGTAGTTTATCTTTATTGAATGTCCTGTCTTATCTAAACTAACTCAAACTAGTGAACAGTCGATCTTACGGATTCTACCAGGATATACAAACTCTGACACAGCTTTCTGAAGCTACGAGCCCAAATTAGAACTATCGCCAACCTTCGTGCTTCGATGCAAGTCGGACAAGAGTCAGATACATCTATCATTGGAAAAGCTTACTATTAACGTATACTATGAGTCTGAGGCTCACATTCAAGACCAGTGATGCTAGAAACTCCTCTCCTGTAAATGAATTTGAAATGTTTGTTCCATATTTCTCTAACCTGGAGACCTTGTAGCACTACCGTCCAGTGTCGCACTGAACGCCAGATCAGAAGCAGCGTTTATCGACTGAAATCCTGATGACAATCGTTTATGTACCGTTAGGTCAGAAGGCTCAATTGAAGTCAGAAATCGATGGAGAAACGGAGTATCTCTCATTGCCACCCCCCAATGCCCTGGTACAGCCAACGGTGCGGATAGTTCGCTCTACCACTCGTAATGCTCTCACATGACCACATGCATGCAACCACTGACAAGGAAGTCCTACTCGCTGCCTTATCGCGGCACCGGTGTTGTTTACGAAATTGGGAGGACGAAAAGCGAGGTTGGTAGAACCGGAGAGTTCACCTAGGAGAGTTGAAAAACCCTTATTCCAAACCAATGGTGCACACAGGCTCCGTGATCCTAAGCGAACAAATGACATATGAACCAATCGTTGGTCACCGGCTGCCATGGGACTGCATCTGACGTTGCTCCACTGCCTTGTGGATTAAACCTTTAGGTCGAAGGTTCCGGGTGTGTCTCCCCAAGAAAGTCACCTGTTTCGGTTTGGTCACCCGAGTAGTATCCCAACCTTTAAACTAATCCAATGTGGCGCATATCTATTTGGTGCTTCCTTGTAGCAATGTTTATGTGTTTAAATAAATAAATAAATAAAAACATTCATATTATACAATTCAACGACTGTTTTATTAACCATTATTATCTTTGCCCCATTATTCGATAAAATCTGACTAAATCAAGCCATTTAAATGGTTCATATCGAACTATTCAAAATATATATATATGAATTACCTGCGCTTGAACACACCGAAACTTCTCCAATTGTTTGTATGTATCTGGGTCCAACTCTTCGCTTACTTTTTTCATCCACAACAATGCACCTCGATATTCTGTGCGACCTTGTTCCATAATTTTAACTGTGTTTGTTGTATCACTGATTGCCTGTTGTCTGAATGTCTTGACTTCTTGATGAACACGATCAAGTGGACTGAGTAGAGTAAGTCTATTTAAAACACAAATTCAGAAAACGATACAGATTGACAAAAACAAGTCATGACTCCAATGTGGTGTACATGTTTGTATGGAAACAGATAAAAACTCAACTTGCTCCACTGTAAATCTAAATGGATGTACAGACAACTACATATGCGGTTCGTCACAGCATATTATTTTGCTAGAAGTAACGGATCACAGCCCTTACTTATTACATTGTCTCAGGGTTGCCCTGAGGCTCGTGGTTAAGGAATCAAGATACTAAACGATAACAGCGCGTCAAATATAATGTGCACTCAGGAAATCGTAATTTCGTTAGTTGTATGTAATAATTATTGAAGTTGTAGTGAGTCCAAAAGTATATAACAGGAAAAATGCAGTTTTACCTTTGTTGTGCTGAGCTACTTAAAGCCTTTCCGACAGCAGACATGATTTTTCCAGCTTGTGTTTTATCTTCTAAACTATATTGTTTTAGAAATCGTCCCATTTCATTTTCAGCCTGAGACAGATCTGAACAGTCATCAGGATAATAATGAAAGCTTACAGCACAACGTTCTCTGATAACGTGCCAATACATTGTCAAGATCTCGACATGTCAACTGAACAGACTTTAACAGCTAAAGAAGTCATAAAAAGAGTGTTTTTACCTCCAACTTTGCGTCGAGATCGGAGTCGGAAGCTACAATATTTTCGTCTTGCTTTCGACGCAGTTTCTTAATAACTGCTTGTTTGGTAGTCCAGTAAGCATTTTTAAGTCTGTGAGAAGTTGAATCATTGGTCCTTTGAATATATCGCTCACAGTTGGGGTTGTAATAACTACTTCGTAATCAGTAATAAACAACCACCAACCAACATACCTTGTCATCGCCAACGCAACGCGTTTCTGAAATTACGCGGATAATGACTCTTCAGTCCAATACCCAATAGCTTTGACATGGTTTTGTATAAAACGATTAATTTCTTTGCTCTCTCTTCTCGTTTTTTCGATACGGTTCCACGTATTTTATAATGTCCAATTGGTGGTAGTCTAGATACTCGACCGAAATAATTCTAGTGAGTTTGGTAGTTATTTGTGGATTTGCATGTAATGTATTTAAAGTGATTGAGTTTGTCTTAGGACAATAGAGTTTCTGGATATCAGCAGTTGTCACATTACCCGACAAGGGTTTGGTTGGTAGCAACGTTTAGACATAAAGTAATAATTCGAGTGCTTAGAGAAGACTGCAGGGCTAGTAAAATGTCACTGAGACCTAACCAAATCATTCGGCAGTTGGGTCACTGAATACTGAAGTAACTGCAAACATGCACATATTCTGTTCAAGAAGATTTGGGAGGGGGAACATGTGCTAACGGACTGGGAAGGACACTATGGTGACGTATATTCCGTGATTTTTGTAACCACATTTTTATTCAATATCTGTAGTTTTTCTGTATCACTTATTTAAAAACGATGATAATTGTTTTGATAAATGGAATATTCTTTTTACTACCGCGCTGGTTGAAATATAGCACGTTATCTACGTCGTCTGTCCTTCTGCTTTATTGGCCACGGCCTATGACCGAAGACTATAATAGTGTCATAATATCCTTTTAGGCCTTCTTACACTACGTTGGTATTTTGGCCCGGATTATTATTACATAATACTATTGGACTTTGTCTTTCTCGTCACGCCATCGGTGCCATCATTCGCAAGAGAATCTACGTTAAATCAAGTGGACTTATTTGTGGTTGTCATCCCAGAGAGCAGCCTACAAGTAACATTCATTCCGTAATAATTGTTATTATCATATTGCTCAATATACCATTTGTATTATAACTGTAAATTGTTACCCATAGTTTTTACTCGTACACAGACACCTAAGGTTTTTTTACTGTTAACTTTTTTGGTATATTATTATTAACTTAGTGTATTGATATATCTTGTATAAACTATTTTGCTGGGATCCACCACAACACCTCATGAAGGTCCCAAAGAAGAAAGATCTGAGCAAATGTGAAAACTACAGACGCATCACACTACTATCAGTACCAGGAAAGTTTTTCAACAGCATGTTGCTGAAACGGATGGTAGACACGGTGAACACTCAACTTCGAAATACTCAACATACATTGGCCGGATACCGACAGTAACAGCCTATTGTGGGAGAGATTAAACCAGCTTCCAGCTGAAGAGGAAATTGGGTAAAGAGGATGATAGTGGATTGAACATACGTTACGGAAAACCCGAACTGCATCAAAAAGCAAGCCCTAACTTAGAATCCTGAAGGGAAGCGAAACAGAGGAAGGTCAAAGAACACATTACGCCAAGAAATACAGATATGAAAAGGATGAATAACAGCTGGAAAGAGCTGAAAAATATTGCCCAGTACAGGGTTGGATGGAGAATGCTGGTTGGTGACCTATGCTTCTTCATGAGAAGTAACAGGTGTAAGTGTGGAAAAGTTGAAGACAGACAAAACGTTTGTCAAGGTTCCAAGTCGCTTACCACTAAAACACTGACTGATGGTGGGTCAAAATCAGTTGATTTGGACAAAAGGATGGATTCGCTATCACTCATTACCGCCTGAAGCAGTGACTCAAATTCGATTCAAAAATTCATCACCAACACAGGCTAATCTCATTCACTTATTGCTGATAACGGTAGCATAGTGTCATTCATTCTTAAGAGGAATTGAATGTTTCATTATAATTTAAAACTTACAAGTAGTGCAATTAATGACATCACATCTATGCCTGGGCTAAGAGGCCTAAGATTGCTGGGTGTACACACTTCTTTGTGTACAAATTCTGACAATAACTTTATCAAAGATCTTGTATCACAATGTAAGAATGCTGTAAGAGGCATGAAAAATCACCCAGTATACTAAGAATTAGGGAGAGCTCATTTTCTTGAGGTGTAAATTTGTAGAATTACGGTCTACTATGATATTAGCACCGCTCTTATAATAAACCTAATCCTAAAATTGTAGATTTGTTATGATGTAACTGCCTAATCTATAAGATCTTACGTGGAAATCACATCATCATCTACACCAACTCAGTGCGTCTTAACAATTGTGAATACATGATATAGAACAATCTTAGGCTAGAGATAGGACAATATATTTAATATGAATAAAAGGTATAAGGTAAAATTCAGGAGGGACTACGCCTGCATGGTCGAGCCATGCCATCCGATCAACTCGGACTATTTTAACTCATTCTCCTCGCATTCTCCATTCTTCTGTATTTCTCCGCGTTAAATGTTTAATGTCTATTTGTCATATTGTCTCGTGATAGGGCTCAATGCCACTACACTATTCTTTCACCAGAATCAACGTGACGTTGGTTCGATACCAAATTGTGCGGCATTGTCGCGCGCCGGAGGTTAGCAAGAATAATAAGAATCATCCGGGTATTGATGAACTGAAAGATAAATCAGAAAGAAGGCGGCAGCATCTGGTCGGGAAACACACGTAATAATTTTAAAGTGTCTCATTTAATGCTTAACACGCTTTAAATGAAAATTTGGGCAAAGATTATTTGAGCTAAACAAAGCGGGATTATAATTATAATGAAATGACTCCGTATAGGGATATTTTAACAAGTCGCCGTAAGATAATAGCCGTAGGTTAATAACATTTCCTGTTTAGAAATATTAAAAACAATCAATATTTTAGAAATGTTAGAACTGATATTATATTTAGTTCGAATTATGAAATAAAATAACGTTTATATCAGAAATTCGTCCATGCGTTGATTTCCAATTGCATCTGCATTAGTAGGCTATCTGAAAGAACAAAAGTATAAGCGCGGAGAAGAATTCCAACTAGTGTTTCAGTTAGTTTGATACGGTTTATTTAGATATGGGTAGATTTTCTCGACCTCGTTTGTACTTGACCGTGATAGAATTTAGTAATACAACTAATACATATGAATTGTTATCAAAAAATTTTAAATACGTCAAAAGTAATAATTATGTGGATTTTGGACAGATGGCTAAGGGAAATTCGTTAAACATGAGTGTATCCGTTAAAGATATGCTCTAGACTCAATGTTCTGACTTGCCATAAACTATTTATTTATATCTATACCTAACGGCTGGTGGTGCATACAATTTATTTTGAAGTATGCAGTTTAGCATGAGGTGGAATACGATTTGATTGAGATATAGTGAATATAAGTTATTAAAATCAGCTAAGCCTATGTGCCACATTTCTAGGTGATGTGGTGCTTCACGATGTATTCGGCTAAATAAGTTTTTACAAGATGATTAACAGTCAGTGATGCTCATGTGATTATCAGGAAGAACATAAGTTGTAACCGAGGGGAGTACACTCCCAACTCATGTCTATGATAATGACTTGAACCCTAGTCAGTGTTGGGGTAAATTCGACATTGATGTTTGCAGTTTGCAGGAGATTTGCTCGACTGCTTATACTGATTATTTGCATGCATGATTGTGTCGCTAAACCTCCAATTAGACTTACAACGTTTTGAGATATTTATTGAATGAACAACTGATGGAGAAACATACTGAAAATCATCTGTAATGGACGAAGATACCGAGAAAACAACACTATCTAATGATAATTACAAGTCAATTTGCTGACCGATTTGTTAATAGTTTTCTCAATTTTATCAATCATATTACGTGATTGTCATGATATGACATTGCTTTATGACGATATCCTGAAACCATTATGTTAAAATAATTATAGTGTTGATTGAAGATAAGCCAATGGAAAAGTAGGTATTATTGCTTTAGGTGATTCGAAATTATTATAAGTTTGTTGCGTTAAGGAATCCGAGCTGCTTAATTATATTATAAAATTAACTTCAAAAATATACGTATAGTGTTATTTTTAGTGACAGGTTTCGAAGTTTTAATTTTTAATGTTTGTTCAGTCATCAACTACCTGATAGTTTAGTTATTATACTAAGGCAGTATGCTAGTACACAAATTTTTAACTTTATTATCTAAACTATGTTCGTGTTTCTAGGCTACTAATATGATAGACCAATCCATAAACCCAAAACCGTATAGCAATAATGACTATGACTGGTTTATTGAAGATGTTACCGGCGATTCAAATGATTTTTATATTTAATAGACGTAGAGATATGGTGCAACGCATGTACGGGCCAGGTCAACATGCAGGTTGTTGAGGTATATAATAATTAAAAAATAATAAACATGGCCAAAGTGAAAAATATTTTTTTTAAGTTGAGACGACTTATGGAATTTCAGTTAGGAATATGACGAGTTATAAACCTCACATAAAACGCTGCTTTAGTTAACCTAGTGATATGTGTGGCAAAGGCAACTAGATATAAATGTATGTAAACAGCACACGCTTACTTAATAGAATGTTAAGAAGTACTTTAATCATAATAAATGAACCAGGAAAGGGAAAAAGTAAAACTCGCCTGGGTTATTTTCGCTTTCAAGTAATGATGATTTGAATTGGACAGTAATTCGAATCTGGATTATATACGAGGTACTGTCGACTAAATTCTTGGATTAACCCAGCATTGAAAACTGGATTTGTGTAAGTTCAAAATTAATTTAAGCCAAATATGTAGCATTGCCTGACGAACAGTCTAAACGAGATCTAAGATTGCAGGAAATTTATAGTTCAAACTCACCGTAAATTTCTAGCACTTGCATCCTGTTTGGCCATGGAACTTAGCAATTGGAAATTAGACAGGCAGTGGTCAGAAGAAAAAAAATGACAGGATAGTGCATAGTTTAAGACAGAATGAAGATACAGATAACAGTTTAGTCCTTGCTTACGTTGCTAGTCAATGTATATTTACGTTATTTACAGGTAATATTTACTAGAGCTTGATGTTTAAACAAGTTTATTTCGCTGTAGCATGTAAATGCTATGAAAGCTTGCTAATGAACCACCAAAGATAATAATTAATATAGATGATTAGTTTATATTATCGATTGAGCTAGTAAGTTATGAGTACTAATCAATATAACTTTACGATAATGCATATGAGCATTAATCAGAAGACTATTAGAATAATGGGTTTACATAAGTAAATATCGATCGAGAAATTTAAAGTGGAAATACGGATTACCAATAATAGGTTGCGTTTCTTTAAACGGGCTTACCAGTGTAGAATTACGGTCTACTATGATATTAGCACTGCTCTAATAATAAACCTAATCCTAAAATTCTAGATTTATCATGATGTAACTGCCTAATCTATAAGATCTTTCATGGAAGTCACATTATTATCTACACCACCTCATCGCATCGTAACAATTACCAATACACGATGGAGAACAAGCTTAGGCTAGAGACAGAACAATATATTTAATATGAATAAAAGGTATAAGGTAAAATTCAGGAGGGACTACGCCTGCAAGGCCGAGCCATGCCATCCGATCAACTCGGACTAATTCAACTCATTCTCCCCGCCTTCTCCATTCTTCTGTATTTCTCCGCGTTAAATGTTTTATGTCTATTTGTCATATTGTCTCGTGATAGGGCTCAATGCCACTACAGATTAACTCCATATTGTTTAAGTGAGGCTGTTAAGAACGAACTAGATAAAGTGATAGCTGAGTCGTCCATTTAAGCTACTTGCATTGTAACTCCATTAAAGACTGATAAAAATACACCTATAATTTGTGGTAATTACCGCGTGAGTGACAGATCTTCCGACTGAACACTTAAATCGGTTTCCTAAACTCTTCTAGGACAGCCAGACTAAATCTATACGACAGCCTGAACACAAGAAAAAAGGAGCATAATATGGAAAAAACACCTTCATCCATGATTAGTTTATGTGCAGAAAATGAGGGTATTCATAACATTTCAGATGACCTTGGGACTCTAGAAATTTTTGGAACCGAACCAAGTGTAGTAGCAGGATAAATAATCATCTAATCAGAAATGCAACGCATGACACTTCGTTTTCTACCGGTTTCTGAAGAGTCCCCACTCAATGCTGATTGAATAAACTCTCCTAGTGATTTCAGGGCCCCTTTAAGCTGTTTTTGAGAAAATTTCTGGTTCTTCTCAAAACTAAATACTCGGGTTACTGCAACAAAATTGTACCACTGAAAAAACTGAAGACATTCTATATAAATTGTGAATGTCCTGGTGTTTTACTAAAATAGGGTCTTAAAACTGTAACGACGGACCACGGGTGAACTCGAGGAAGCTGTTAGAGGCTCAGAAGGAGCCGAAGACATTCCATCCAATCATTTTCCAGAAGAATATTCTAGATGTCCTACATGTTGATTTCCTATTGAACAATGCTAATAACACCCTGTATGCGGATTGGAGGACTGTGATTATGATTTTGTTCTCACTAAAAACTATAAATACCAGACAGTTTTGCATTATGACTGACAGTGTTTGGAATAATATACCTTTCGCTAACTTTCTGTCTTCTCATTGCGACCTGGAAGGGTTTTGACGTTCTAGTGCTCAGTTATACACCTTAAAGATATAACAAAAGCCGATGTGAGTCACTTAGCTCCATTGATTCAAGCAACATTACCTACAAATTTCTCAGCATCCAGATCAAAGATTGGTGATCTTCTGTTTTATGCCAGACCTAGTCTTAAATTGACAGTGTTATTTCCAACTTTCGACATAGTTTCTAGTAAAGTGTTTGCATGGGATTAACTAGATGAATATGTAGTAAGGAGTACTCCAAAGTTTTTAAATGGTGAGGCTTTTCTCGGAATGTTTTCATCGACTAAATATCACGCCATGCTAAAGAGTCATCCCCATTGGGCTAAGGTCAATTTTCGGGACAGTGAGAAACCTGTTATTTTTTTTTAAGACGTCTAAGCAAGAGTAAACGAAGATATTCACGGACCCAATAGGAAGGTTTTAGCTGCGGAGTAGGCAGTAAAAAGGCTATACAACCACATGTTTGCTGTAAAATTTCCTATTGCGATTGTTCATCAAGTTTTGAAATTTATTTAATTATTATACTTGCTCGGTGGCCTGCTTGGATATCTGGGTTACTTGTTTTCTGCCATCTAAATATTTCAACAAGTTATCCTTTTTATTTTGTTTTGGCAACTCATCATGTCTATTAACCGTATAACCAAAACAGTAGCGATTATGAACACTTTACGACCTGTCGCTTTACAAGTTACAAGAAAGTATAATCAGCGACATCGAAGTGATTGGAAATACCTATTGGAGGGAATAAACAGTAGCCATATGTCGATTACCGAGCTGTTAAATTCTAACTGACGATCTTCAATTAACAAGGTGGTTTATCTTCAGTTCCTACTAGGTTAAAACACATATCGTAATTGCGGTATAATCACAATTCAAGAATCTTGGTTGACTGATTAACAGGATGATTGCTAAGTATCACTACGTCATTTCAATATTTATCTTCAGGATCGATCAAGCAATGAAAAGAGGTGTGGGGGCGGTGTAGCTACGTTTGTAAAAATGAAATGATGTCGATCTACTATGGCATGTTTCGAGTTTTCAAATGAATTTATCGACAGTCTAACTCTAAGATTTCATCCAAAACACTTGAATAAATACATTTATTTTTGGGTTCCAAACATCCGCGTGACTCCAGACTGCAAATCATCTACACTATCTGTTTTTGCTGTTGAATTCACTACATTTGCTCTCATTTTCTTTAGTGGTTTACTTTCAATTGTACAAATGATTTCAATTCATGTGACTTGCTTTCTCTCATCACTAGGTGACCAAAATGTTGTAGATTTTTCCACTTGTTTGGATTGTCACTTAGATTTTGTTTTTATTAATAATATGAGTACATATGTGAATTGTAAACGTGCGCTATTGTCTAGCTCGGATCTCTGTATAGTTCGTGTTCTACCTAAAATATATTGAAAGCCATGAAAGAGTAAAATCCTACATCGGACCAAGAAAGTCAAATATAGGAATCACTCAGAAAATGTTCAAAATTTGGAAAAATATGTTTTGTACGACTAACCGGGAATAATTTACAGATGACTCACTGGAAAACACTACTGATGTTATCACATGTTATTTGAAGTTCTGTCTTGTTATACCATTGAAAGCAATTTTTAGGTCTTGATCGACTTATATCTTCACAACTAAACCGACTATAGAGGTTTAAAGAAAGAATATACAAAGAGAAAACTTCATTAGGGTTCGTAAGCCAAATCGTCTAATAAACCTAGAGATTAGGCGTCATTACCAGGGTTTGACTTGATAATTTTGAATAAATTGAGTATTGGTTAAGTTGTTATACATAAATTAATACATGTGTAATATCCCAGTGGTTTGAATAATTTTATTGGTTAGCGTCTTTTAGTGAGTTGATTTTCTACGGAATGGGATCGCTAACCCCATCCCCGACCCTCCTCCTTTATCTGGACTTGGGACCGTCAGTGACCCTCAGAGGGACTCCAGGAAGAGTTCTTTGTTAAACAGAACGTAAGATTCCGTGGACGCCCAACTCCGAGACCGACAGTCACGATTACGTAAGGATAAATCGTGTGCAGACCAAATTGAAACTCTACGGATCATTGTGGAACAATCAATTAAATGGAATTCCTCACTCTATATTAACTCCATTAACTACGAAAAAGCATTTGACAGAGTGGACAGAACAACCCTATGGAAGCTTCTTCAACACTACGGCGTGCTTCAGAAGATAGTCAATATCATACGGAATTCCTATGATGGATTAAACTGCAAAATTGTTCATGGAGGACAGTTGACAAAGTCGTTTGAAGTAAAGACCGGTGTCAGGCAAGGTTGCTTACTCTCACCCTTTCTCTTTCTCCTGGTGATCGACTGGATCATGAAGACATCAACATCTGAAGGGAAGCACGGGATACAGTGGATAGCTAGGATGCAATTGGATGATCTGGACTTCGCAGATGATCTGGCTCTTCTATCGCACACGTAACAACAAATGCAGGAGAAGACGACCAGTATAGCAGCAGCTTCAGCAGCAATAGGTCTCAATATACCCAATAAAAAAGCAAGATTCTCCGATACAACACAGCATGCAACAATTCAGTCACAATTGACGGAGAAGATTTGGAAGATGTACAAACCTTTACATATTTGGGCAGTATCATCAATGAACACGGTGGATCTGATGCAGATGTGAAGGCACGGATCGGCAAAGCAAGAGCAGCATATTTACAACTGAAGAACATCTGGGACTCAAAACAATTAGCAACCAACACCAAAGTCAGAATTTTCAATACAAATGTCAAGATAGTTCTACTGCATGGGATGGAAATCTGGAGAACTACGAGAACCATCATCCAGAAGATACAGGTGTTTATTAAACAGTTGTCTACACAAAATACTTTGGATCCGTTGGCCGGACACTATTAGCAACAACCTATTGTGGGAGAGAACAAATCAGATCCCAGTGGAGGAAGAAATCAGGAAGAAGCGCTGGAAGTGGATAGGACACACATTGAGGAAAGCACCGAACTGCGTCACAGGACAAGCCCTCATATGGGATCCTCAAGGTCGAAGGAGGAGAGGAAGACCAAAGAACACAATACGCCGAGAAATGGAGTTAGACATGAGAAAAATGAACAAGAACAGGATGGAACTAGAAAAGAAGGCACAGGACAGAGTGGGATAGAGAATTCAGGTCGGCGGCCTATGCTCCATTAAGAGTAACAGGCGTAAATAAGTAAGTAATCCCGGTGAGTAGAAAAATCAGATTAACTGATGTTTCATGGCTCACATTAATTCACTTTTTCAAGCGTCTCAAATCTATGTTTACTCTGAAACTCCTGTCTTGTAAAGCCTCCTCAGGTGTGTGGAAACACGTAAATGAACTTACAGGTTACAGGCACATTAGGGATTATAACCAGCTGAATGTTTGTGACTTTTGTACGTCTGTCATTTAATGTTATGCTCCTTATATCCACAGGTTTGAAGAATAGTTGTGTGTCCTATTTTCACTGAAAATTATGTCTTAAAATGCCTACGGTCACATATTTCATTCCAACGTTTAGGACCTGATGTAATCCCAAACCTCCTTTCTAAAATTCTGCCGACTTTCTATGTTATCTATTGTCGAATATCTTTAACGGATACTTCTAAACTAATCTCATAATGAAAATGTGAAGCAAAATAAAGACAATCTCTATACCTAAGAAGGTACTTGCAGATAGTAATATGAAATTCTGACCCATAGCATTAACTTCACTTTTCCTCGAAACAATCTAGAATTTACTGATACACCCACTTCAAACTGCACCAAATGAACATTTTGATCTGTATCATTTCGCTTTTGTTTGCAAGAGAAACACCTTAGATAATGTTGCTGTTGTGCATCACAATTTAATTTTCAGCTTGGGAAAGAGTAAAAAGTATTTTCGATGCACTTTCCTGGACTGTACTTCTGCTTTAGATTCTGACCCAAGACAACTAATACTTAACAAGTTAATCTGTCACATGAGTACTGGAGATATTTGACAGATTAAACCATTTATATTGAATATTAATAATTTCACTGTATTTTGAATGTATTTATTCTACTGAATTTCTGAATTTGTTTGTTTATGTCAGAGTTTTCGGACATTTTGGTTTCGCTTGGTCTTTGATTTGGCATATAAGCTTTTTGGCTCCGAGGACCTGCAAAATTGAAAGTTTGTTTTGGAATTGTTGTAATTATTGTTGGAACGAAATTTGGGTCGACTATCTGTGAATTGCGAATAAAATTTGGTACCTTAGTAGGGGCTTGGTTCAATTGTTAATTTGGGTACGTAATTTGCAAATAGATCGTCATACTGTAATTCAACGTAAGGTCTTATACACTAGGCAGTTATGTCACGAAAAATCTGCGATTTTAGGATGAAGGCTATTATTAGAGAAATGTTGAAATCGAAGTAGACAGTAATTCTACAACATCAATACCTACACTGATCGAGGCAATCACCAACATATGATGGATAACTGGTTTAGGTTGGAGATAGAACGATATATTTGATATGGGTAAAAGTGATGTTACATAAGTATGACCACGTTTGCAAGTCCGAGCCATGCCATCCGATAAATTGAATTTTGATTGAATGCTACCGAGTCCACCATAATTGACCTCCTCTTAGTGCTACATGATGAAACTCTATTTTTCCAGTTATGAACAAAATAAGTCTGCTTGGAAAATGGGCCAATAAACTAACTGTAAGTGAAGAAAACACGAGTCAAACGAAGGCTTAGATTTCAGATTCGTTAAGTGAATTGGAGAGATGCATGAGCAAGGAAACTACCTTAGTAATTCGAGTACATTTTCAGAATAATTTATAAAACTTAGGAAATCAACAGTCATGGCGTGAATCACTGTCAATGGACAAATGTAAACGTGAATATTATGCACGCATTTTCAAGTTTCTGTAAATAATATCGACAGACATCACCCATGGAACTGAAGGATTTCCTTAACGTTACCAAGTAGAGCGGTGGATCAGTGGTTAAGGCGTTTAACTTTCAACCATTAGGTTACAGTTTTGAATCGCGCTTCATTTACTTCAGTTTGAACAACCGGATTGAATCATTATTGCTCACAATTAAAGTGTGGCCCATATACAAGTACCTGTTAAATGAGTTTAATTACTAATTATTGTTATTATTAAAATCAAACGGCACTACTATTGAAGTTTTATGTTTTGTGTTATTTATTTTATTTCAACACATAGATATTGGTAGAAGGGGGCACGAAATGCATATGCGCCACACGAATCTCAATTGATTAGTGTGTGGGCTGTAATACTGCCAGGGTGCCCAAACCGAAGCAGGTGGTTTCCTTAGGGGGACACACCCCGAGCATTTGACCAGGAATAACATTCCGCGTACTCAAATCGTTTGCACTAGCAGAGCGAGGTGATAAAGGGACGTCAGATGGGTTAGTCGTGAAGATGAGAGAGTTATTAGGAGGTGTAGGAAGGATTTGAATGTGACCAACTTGGTCTCGTGTGCTGTTACGGGTATGAGGGCTGATATCACTTCCGGTTGCCCATACCGTGGAAGGGTATTTCTTGAGGAACACGCGTAGCATGTCACTTGATAGATATCTGGCTTTACGACATTTATTCGGTCGTGAAAACACAACCACGTCATCCATTAAATATGCTCTTAGTGCATGTATTATCCTTTCTCTGTTAATATCATTCTCAAAAACGGGGCTATTATTTCTTTATGTGCTTATCAAACAAGAAAAGGATTTAATGGTACATGAACCACTGAAATGGATAATAACGACAAACCAACAATATTCTTTATATGTAAAAATAATTCGCACCAACTGATCCTAATGACACCACTACGCTGGAAGACTACCTCTATTTAAGCTGTGATTTACCGTTTCCAAATGAAAATAAAAACGGTCATAACAAACGAGGCAAAGCCCACACATTTCGTCTGACGTTTTTTCGAAACTTTTAGGATTGACGTATGTTTACAATTTTTTAATACACCAAAGGTGAAACTCTAAGTCTAGCCAGCACACAAACATTTTGATAGTCATATCTCTTAATTCCTAAGTGTAAAGCAGCACCATGACATGAAGTCCATTTTGAAGTGAAAGTACACTTTTGTAAAAATTTCAACAGTATTTAGTAAGTTTAAGCAATTTAAGTTAAAAGACAAAATTTTTGAACTTGTAGTAACGTAAACCAAACACCACACAACGGTAACTGAAATGACTATCAATAAAAGTCAATTTCACTAACAAATACATGTTTGTAACATCCAGGATATAGGACATTGTGCTAGAGTTAGAGCTAAAAGGAACACACTACTATCGAATGAAATTCTTCTAATAACTCGAAGAGATTGCTAGAGACCACCCTGAAATGAACTAATGAGTATTCAGGTAAAAAAAGTACATACCACTGAATTATGTCAATCCCCAATCGTAAGTTAAATTACGACGTAGATTGGTACATAGTATTCTGACTTTTCAGTTATTATCAAATCTATATTTCTCAAGATTTTGCGGATATACGAAATTAAGCCTGCAGTATTAAACATGGAATACAGAAGGATTACTTAAGATCTTACAAACTGACTCTGTATTTGTTTAAATGAATTTTAAAGCTTTATATAATCTACCCTCAATACATGTTCTGTAGACAATTCTATTGTTGATCTCACCTAGGAAAATGGCCCCCAAATGCCCTGGTACGGCCGAGAGTGGGGAGACTCTGCTCACCCTCTCGAAATGCTCTCACATGGCCACGCGTATATAGTCTCGGCCAGGGAAGTCCTACTCACTGCCTCCTCGCGGCGGGGGGTGTTGTTTACGAAATTGAAAGGACGAAAAGCGAATATTCAGAGCTTTAACCGAGTTGGTGGGCATGGGGAGTCCACCTAGGGGAGTTGGAAAACCCTGATTCCAAACCAATGGTGCACATGGGCTCCAGGATCCTGAAGGAACAAATGGCGTATGAATCAATTGTTGGTCACCAGCTACCATGTGACTGCATCTCCTTACGATGCTCCACTGCCTTGTGGATCAGACCTTCAGGTTGAAGGCTCCGGTTGTGGCCCCCTAGGAAAGCCACCTGCTTCGGTTTGCTCACCCGAGCAGCATCGCAGCCCTCTCACAAATCGGATGGCGAAATGTGGCGCATATGTATTCAGTGCCTCCTTGTACCAATGTTTGTGTTTAAATAGATTAACTAGGGACATGGACAAAATAAGTCTGCTTGGAAAATGGGCCAATAAACTAACTGTAAGTGAAGAAAACACGAGTCAAACGAAGGCTTAGATTTCAGATTCGTTAAGTGAATTGGAGAGATGCATGTGCAAGGAAACTACCTTAGTAATTCGAGTACATTTTCAGAATAATTTATAACCTACATTTATTCAAAACTGGTGTTTTTGAGTTAATATGCAAATGTCCTGTCAAATATGAAAGATCAGTCCTAATATGTATAATATTATTTAGAAGAATAAGACTACTACTGTCGACCAAATTAATGTATCGTCAGAGTAAACTTCGAAACGAGGAAGGGAAAAATTATGTATATACATACTGATTTTAAAAATGATCAAATCTAAATTGCGGGAAAATTAGCAATACTGAACCTTAAAAAAATCGAGAACTTGCAAAATTAGTTCTAAAGAATATTTAATTTATGCGAGTATTAGCAATGGCTGCGTGGTAGTATAGACTAAAACAAGAACGTATAATTTCACAATTATAATAGTGGTATCAAAGGTGGTGGATAGATGAAAATCCTGTATCCGTATACATAATGAACCTAAGGGAAGATTTGATTCAAGTGAAAACTTTTGTCAAATCGTTTGAACTACTTATTATTTTGTAAGTAACAACTAAATACTAAGACAAAACTACCAGCAATAGGACTGAACTATTTTTCCTTTGTTTACTGAAGACAATTCTGCAACTGAACTTTATTTACAGAACTAAATATCGAAAGGATGGATAGAAAACGTTCGACTTATTTAACACTAGCAAGTTCCATTATAAGCAGATATGATCATTACACGGGTTTTTATTATTTATTTTATTTGAACACAGATATTGGTACAAGGAGGCACTGAATACATATGCGCCACATTTCGCCATCCGATTTGTGAGAGGGCTGCGATGCTGCTCGGGTGAGCAAACCGAAGCAGGTGGCTTTCCTAGGGGGCCACAACCGGAGCCTTCAACCTGAAGGTCTGATCCACAAGGCAGTGGAGCATCGTAAGGAGATGCAGTCACATGGTAGCTGGTGACCAACAATTGATTCATACGCCATTTGTTCCTTCAGGATCCTGGAGCCCATGTGCACCATTGGTTTGGAATCAGGGTTTTCCAACTCCCCTAGGTGGACTCCCCATGCCCACCAACTCGGTTAAAGCTCTGAATATTCGCTTTTCGTCCTTTCAATTTCGTAAACAACACCCCCCGCCGCGAGGAGGCAGTGAGTAGGACTTCCCTGGCCGAGACTATATACGCGTGGCCATGTGAGAGCATTTCGAGAGGGTGAGCAGAGTCTCCCCACTCTCGGCCGTACCAGGGCATTTGGGGGCCATTACACGGGTCCCGGTAGAAATATAATCTCAACAATTGTATTAATGTATGTGCTCAAAATATTAAAACTCTGTGCAATATGTTCGGAACAGATATCTAATGAGCTAGTAAATAAAAACCATCCAAGACCTATTGTGAACGGCTACATGATGTTCTGCGGAATAATTGTGACACGATAATCACTCGCTTAACGTTATCACGTGTACAGTGAAATTTATTTGCTGCATGGGACTTAATACATGACCATGTGGGCTTGGTTAATTCTTTAATAAATAAAAATCCAAACAAGCAACCAAATACATATTTACATAAGCTGTGAACCACACCACTATACGACCGCTAAACACTGTGTACGACGTATAGTGTCGAATTCCAGTATATGACACCCTATTCGATGTGTCTGAGCAATGAAACAAACAGCGAACTCATAACAACCAATAAAACGGTATCTACAATACTCCATTCCAGATATCACTTGACGAATAAGAAATGGATTCTTCTAGATGAGAACCAAATGTCTCTCCAACTAACCGAAACAAATTACAATGTAAAGACTATCGATCATCAAATAAATCGAAAACTGTACTACAAACAACATATAGTTTGCAGAATTTTCCCATTTCCCTTTTTTAAATGACTGAAAAACTTACGTGTCCGTATAACACATCCAAGTCAATTAGCTTTTTCCAAATTAAAAATGCTGAAACTTTGTACAATGACTCTGGCGTATTGACACCGGGTTCCTGTAGGAAATGGATAATTGAAAGAATTAGACTTAAAATACTTGTGTAAAATGGTATTTGTGTCCCAATATATTAGTCATATCTATTCTATCAGGGTTGTAAAGTCGTATCAACTGGACAAATTCCTCGTACATATCACCACGAAACTCACAAACATCCAATATCAAGTCCAGCACACGATTTGGATCCAAATCAAAATAACCAATTAATGACCGAATCTGAACCATTACGGCTTCCATCGACGCAGTTGACTTTATTTGACATAATTCTGTTATCAGCTTGGCATAGCCTTCATTTTCTTCACGTAGCAAATTAAATTTTTGTTGTTTGAAAAATAAACGCGTTTTAGTACGAACATAACGCGTTTGGAACTGTTGTTTCGATTGAATGAATGACAGGTTTTCCAAGGTCTCTTCACAAAACCTCTCCATAATCAAAGCAGGATTCACATGATTCTTCAGAATTTCTATTAACCGATAGAAACGATCTCGAACAGATTCTGAGTTAATATCAGCAATTGACGAATCTAAATAGGAAGTTTAGAATTTGTAGATATTTTTAAAATACGTATATACTGACCAATTAACCAGAGGGAATCTAACAGGTCGGATTCAAAGGATCCATTACCACCAAATATCTAGTAAAAAAAAGTAATGAGTTCCGGCAAATTACGTCAAACATACTTTAAATAACTCAGGAACTAATTTGACAAGTATATCAATTTTCCCTTCTCCATTTATCAACTTCAATACCAAATCCGTGAACAATTTGACAGATGCAGCCATTCCACCTTCTTTGCACTTTGTTAGACTGTAACGGAAAAGACTTCATTTAAGCTGCAGAAACTTGAAACATTAGTTTGAAATATAACCGTAAGAACTTTCCCAAAGACAGATTGATGAAACGAATCATAAGTAACCAGAATGAATTGCTAAATTTCAAGGTAAGCATAAAGAATATTAACATTATAAAGTCAAAGGTTTTCGAGACCTAACCGCAGTTTTGGAAACATTTAGGTGGCTGTTACTACGAAGTAGTTGTACTTGCGAATAAATTTAGCCTCTGATTATGCTTCCAGCAATCCAAATGCTTTACAGACAAAAAGCATCATTCAAGTATGTGAATGTATACTTTGGACTCTAAAACAATTTTCTTACAACCGGTTAGCCTTCAAAGTACAACAACAGTAGTGGTGTATGTAGCTAACTCCACTTGAGTTTGCTACACTTCATGGAGAATAGTTTACCGACCTTCGCTAAAACTTAGCTTGAATATGATAGTAGCGTTAATCTTCCGCAGTTCTCGCGGTTGCCAAGATCTCCTTTCTTTAGTATCTCTTCTTTTCAGTCTGTTGGTACTTGTTCTTCCTTCCAAATTTTTCTAAAGCGAATGTGGAACATCTTCACAGTCATCTCTATGTTTGGCTTCAGTGCATCGGCATGTATGCTGACTGGTCTCGCTGCTTTTCCACTGGTGGTCATACTGATCTCTTCGAATGTTGGTGGCCAAAATAGTGGTGTCATTTTTCTGTAGTGGACCACTATCAATCGAGAGAAAAGTCAACTATTATCGTATTCAGACTACATTTGGATGAATTGTGCCTCGATTAAACAAAAGCTATTAAAATCTGTTAGCTTATTTTGACACTGTTTCAGGTCGCTGGATTACATTAAGGTTTGACATGACAGGAAACAAAACAAGACTATCCTGAGGTTTAGAGCTTACAAGGGATCTAAAGAACATAAGTCGCTTTTTTTACGACTAACAACATCACAAATTTTCAGTCTTATTGACTTTTATATGACGCACTCAAAACTCCCCATATTCCAAACACAATATGTGATGTAAAAGAAAAGTGAACAGACCACATAGCAGGCATTCCAAGAAGTGAAGACGTGGATATACGCGCTTACGATGAGGCTAAACGACAAACTTATCACGGCTATTAACCTCAAATGGACAGATATATGAAAATAGAAAACGCGTGTCACACAAAAGCAACCGTAAATGGACGTCAATCAAAAACCGAAATCAAAGGCGGTACTGTCAAAGTAAAATCAGCATTTTAAATACCCCTTACAAACTGGAAATATAATGACAGGAACAATCTGTTTTTACAGAGCGACGGAATTGGTGCTAAATTATACCAATATTTTTGTGGTTTCTCCAAAATCACTCACAAATTCTTTCTGCCGAACTTCTCCCAATCCTTCAGACATGATGTCGTAAATATCGGACTGCAGCAGAAAGTAACAAGGTGTTCCATTTCACACAACCCGGCGATATATGACCGTGGGTTGTTCCCCTAAATAGTTAAATGTCCAATAGAATAATTATCGTTTTTGTGACGAGATTGTATAAACTAGTTAACTGCTACACTCTCTTTTCTCGATTCTTTCTGTAACTGTCAACCATCAGAATACCAAGATGAAGGTTGGTTGGTAGCAATTATACATATAATAAAGTGAGAACTCAAACGTTAAGGGAAGACGATTGTCTCAAGCACTTACAAAACGAATGATTTCATTAACTTGTGATCCAGGCAGTATAAGGAGAACGAAGTGTGAAAACAAAAGGGAAAACGGAGATGATAATAAGCAAGACAGAAATAATTTGATATTATGTGATGATGATGATGATGATGACGAAATTTTTGAGACATACATCAGGCACAGCTGATTCAAGCGGGAGATGGTAATCCAAGGGTGAGTATGTGTTCGTAAGTCACCTGTTGTGGCTTTTCATTGAGGAGGCTGTGGTCGGTTCAGCAGGCAGAGCATTCCAAATATGGGCAACTCTCAAACGTATCAATCACCAACATATGATGGATAACTGGTTTAGGTTGGAGATAGAACGATATATTTGATATGGGTAAAAGTGATGTTACATAAGTATGACCACGTTTGCAAGTCCTAGCCATGCCATCCAATAAATTGAATTTTGATTGAATGCTACCGAGTCCACCATAATTGACCTCCTCTTAGTGCTACATGATGAAAGTCTATTTTTCCAGTTATCTCATGTTCAGTTTTGGGGATTGTGGTTAGTATCCAATGCCACGACAGTCTCATACGTAATCTGTCTAAGCGTCAAGCTGTTAACTTTAGCCTGATACATGAACAGCGTCTAAACACTATGTTGATATCCCATAATGCTTGTGCCTCTGGGGACTTTGACAAACACAGTCTCAAAAATCAATTATATGAGTGTTCGTTTTCCTCCGATCTCTCTTGGTACCCTCATATTTTACTGTCATCGAAAAACGTTTTCCGTCTGACTTACTATATAAAGAGGCAGCATGCTTTTGGGATTACTTGACACTTACATCAATGTATGGGTAACAGTAAATGGGACATATTTCACGGGAAAAAACGTTCGACAGCTTATTGATTGAAGGCGCTTTTCATTATGGATTAGCTTCATTTCGCAGATTTTCATATTGCTGTTCATATTAATATCATGTGACCACAATATCAATACATTTCTAGCATATAATAACGCAATATCGATAAGGATTCATAAGCATAGAACATTGATGACAACACGCTGTTGCCTCCTCGTTGTATCTCCTTATACTTCCACAGATGGCAACTCGGAATTTGAAAGAACAATTGTGTGAAAACCATTTGACCTTCTTTCAGAAAGTTAAATACACATATATTGTATAGTAGAAGAGGTTTAGATAAGTCTCACGATGTTGCGGCTTGGTGAATAAACAACCACATTCAGTTACTCCAATGATGCTAGGATAATAGCTTATAGCTAGCAAGCATCGATTTTAAGCATAAGGAAAGTCGCTAGACAGTGACCTCCAAACTCGACCCAACGATGGACTCGAATAGACAACAGTACCGTCAGCAATCGTTGTAGAGGCTCAGTAGAGCACTGCAGCTTATTCTGGAGCACACGTCTAGACTCGGACCACACTCCAGTTCCAGAACAAATTTGTCTGCCTCTTACCGTGCATAGAAGAGTCACCGCAAGAAAACCCCTTAGAGTTCAATTTGACGTACTGTCTTTTACTTTTATTTATTTCACGTATTTAGCAATGCTACTTGAGAAGCATACTGTAGGCAAACCAATGTTGTAACTTATAGATCATGAATATAAAAATGAGGTGTACCTGCCCTCGCAAATATATATCACATTATTACGAATAGAGAATATCCGTTGGTTGTTGGTGTTCGATCAAAAGTGTCTTCGAAGCATCACTCGTGAATTTTAAGATCACTGAGTCAACAATGCCAATGATAGGAATAGGGCACTAGTTAAAGATGAAAAATCGATTGACAAGGTAGTACCTTACCGACTAATATAGAATAGTGACTTTCCGAGAAAGGCCTCTCTTATTTCAAACTATGTATCATCGAACAGTCTATAATTCTACTTTAAGATTAGGAAGTTTCCTAGTGAAAATGCCACAGGTTTTCGGAGTTTGACAACATTTTAACCAATAACACCTTCTAATATGAAGCGTACCCACCAAGTGAAATCAAAAGACAGAAGCGAGGAGGTTCGAAGATATATTTGATAAGCTATCAATATGCCGAGGATCGTTTGAACTAATCTGGCTAGCGATTGCAGTAGATGTTGAGCACGTGATCTGGTGCGGATGCATGACCGAGCGCCTTTAGCTTGATGAGTCCATTAAAACTAATGTGGTCAGCATCCAATGTCGAAAACTTACAGAGCTATTTATTTTGGGGATTTATTTACCGCTACACTAGTTAGGACAAATCCTATCATTCACATGCATAGAAAAACGGCATAGTTATGGATTGTTCTGAATTGCTCTACTTCACATTAACAAAGCGGCAGAGGAAATAACCGAGATAGAAAGTAAATTATTCAAGATAATTTTAATAATAAGGCGAAAATGGGATATGTAGCTAAAAAGGGATGAATTAAATCAAAGAATGGTAAATTTAACTTCGATCTGCTCGATCCTTATAGATTTTGAAATTAAGTCAGGTAAGATCTTTAAAATTGGGTTACGAATATACCTCGTAAACCCGAAACAAGACACATCCACGTTCTTCAGAATTTAGAATATCAGTCAGTCGAAACTACTTTCCGTTGACATAAACTTGTTTCAGCTAATCCAGTCAGGTTTATAAAAGTCAGCGGTTACGTTCAAAAATTAATTGATTGATCCACTGACATATTTTCAATGAGTTCCAGTATTTAAAAATATAATTTACGCTTATTCGGATTAGTATAGACAAAAGTCTAATTTCATTTTTTAATACACTTTACCTTAAGCAATACTGATAATGAAGCTTACAGAAGTTGATGTTGTCAGCCTAATTTTAGTGAAAAACAAACAAACAACAATGCTCTTTTTCAAAATTGCAACGCTATTGTATTGTATAACCGGTAATTTCACTGGTGTGTGAATATGAGTTGTGACTTGCTTGATTGTGTTACTTTGTGGCTGTGTTGAATGAATAGTGGGACGTATAGTATTGAGGATAGAAACGTTAGTTTTTGAAGGGGTCTTGTGCCTTGTAGGGCCAGCGAAATTCCACTGAGCCGTAGTCAAATCATCCGGTAGTTGGGTCATTGGATATCGAACAAATCACCGATCCTCATCAATGTCAAGGACAGCCAACACGCATCAGTTAATCGTACGCCATGGACTGGCCCATGCGGCAGTGGTCTTACCTTCGGTTGTATCTACTTTAACTAATATATTTCTGTAATAACGTCCTCTGTGCTGTACAGTCTTCAAAGCATCTATAGTACCTTAATACGTCAATGGGGTAATCCATGTAAGGTGCAGACCGCGAAGTGTGACTTCGACGTTAGCTAGTTTGTCACACCACTCACGTATAACTCGAGTAAGCCTCCAATCATTTCGACATAGATCATCCACGCTGGTGATCTACAGCCTCTCCATTATTAGTTCCGATGATATGAGCCTACAACGAAAACCACTCAAAAAGTTGACCCAGATGGACATATTGTACTCTCTATCAGCTTTAGCATCACAGCGATTTTGTACTTAGCCATCAGGGAAGTTGATTTCAAATGTCGAGTTGTTGTGGTGGAAGTTGAAAGAGGGATTAGTAAGAGTCTGTGTATCTTTAGCCGTGCTTACCAGTGTTAGTGCTGGGGGTGAGGTTGTTTAGCGCCAGAGGCTATCAAAAGAACAATAAAAATATCGGTATTTATATACTGAGAGAGGGATTAAAAACGGCGGAAGTAACGGATCGGGAACTAGGCCGAAGTAGACTATAATTCCACAGAGCAATTTTTTGCATTCTTCACCACATTTCTCTTTTGCTCGCTAGTCTTACTAGGAATGATTACCCGGGTTGTGGTATATTACTGATTAGTTGGAGATCTAGATTTGTCGTTTGAGTTAAGCGATACATATCGTACACATTACCCTGAAATTTCTTTTCTGGTGTTATCTTGTGTCCTATTATAATCCTATCGTTAAAATGGGGAATATTCATATTATTATTAAACTTTCATTTAAGACTCTTATCCCTGATAGTCGTCCTTGATGTTATAGTGCAAATACTGGTTGTCATATCAGAACAATGAATAAATAAATGACTACTGACTGAAGTTATTTGTGGACTATTATTACACATATTCTTCTTTCATAATTAATGAGTGACTAGATTTTAATTATATTCTTTATGTCATAAGCTTTCATTTGAATCTATTGGCTATTGTAATACAATATACCATCCTTAAATTTCAATTTATTAGTAACAGTATTCCATGCTCACAGCCACTTTTGAGTTCATCTTGTACATTATTTTTCATTTTAGGATGTTTTCTGGACTGAATGGGTTGGTTTAGGCGAGGAGCTACTGTAATGAGGACAAATAGGGATTCAGAATTTACTCAAGGTTATTGGTAATATTTGACGGATCATTAGTTTAGCACAAAGACAAAGTCATAGTAATCGATATACCGACTGGCGATTTTGTCACATGGCATTTAACGGACCATAGGAAATAACACTGGTGGCAACCTCATTACTACACATTCTACTCAATTAACTGAAAGGTAAAATGTGAGACCATTTAAAAGGGGGTACGCGATTCAAAAGTTTCATAGTAGGAAAATAATAGAGATAAGCGAATTCATGCTACACGATAACTGAACCTGAAAACACTTAGAATCGCAGCGATACCCATGACCATCATAGCAATCAACTGGGCACACATTCAGTAACTTCCATAGGTCCAGTGTTTTAAGTAAACACATGTGAGTATGTCACACTTGACGCCACTAGGAAAAGAGTAGTTGGTCTAGACAGCTAGACATACCGCACAGTGGTTCAACATTGGCGTGTTTATGGCTGTTCGATTTATTATTGTGCCTTTTCTTAGGCAAGGAAAGTCGTAGCTTGTCATTAAAAGTGTTTGAATATTACAATCTGACTGTGGAGATTGGCTAGTTTTCTCTATTTGTGAGAGATCAGCGAGAGCAAGTCAGACTCGAAGAGTAAAATTTACAGGTTCCTTATTTAGCCCAATAAACAGGATATTTAAACGATCCACTGTAAACCACTTGGCTTATTTGCACCCACTTTCTGGTGATAAATTATTGTCACTGGTCTTTTTTATTATTTGATGTGTGTATTATGGCCCGACGCTACTCTGAAAAATGATAACATCCATAATATGTTTCTGATAAAGCAAATACATACAGCTTTTGAAGGCATTGTCAATTGTACACAAAAATGTTTCCAATAAAACTTCACACATAAAGTCCAAACCTTAATTATGGTTGGGATCCTCTGTTTGGCCATGGAACTCAGCAATCGGAAATTAGACAGGTGGTGGTCAAAAATAGAAATATTCTAGTGGATAGAGGTTAGGCAGGAAGACGAATTCAAAGTCGACAGTTAGCCTTGTCTCGCATACACTAGTGGATAAGTTACAAACCGATGTGCGTTCGTGTTGCCTTGTGGCTATACTCACGAATGGTTGACATTTTAACAGACATATTACACAGGAGCATTTACATGCTGCTAATGCTCGTTAATGAACCACGATAGCCGATTATAATCGTAGTTGACCAGTTAGTTTTATCGACTGAACCAGTTATTTGAGTTTAAATACAAATCAAAATTGACATGAAGCAACGAAAGTTCGCAGTAACAGATTAACATAGGCGATGATAAAAATGGAAAAGAATAAGTATAGATTGCAATAATAAAGATTATAATGATAGATTGCGTTATTCGTAGTCTTGCGCACAAGTGTAGATCACCAGCGTGGATGATCTATGTCGAAATGATTGGAGGCTTACTCGAGTTATACGTGAGTGGTGTGACAAACTAGCTAACGTCGAAGTCACACTTCGCGGTCTGCACCTTACATGGATTACCCCATTGACGTATTAAGGTACTATAGATGCTTTGAAGACTGTACAGCACAGAGGACGTTATTACAGAAATATATTAGTTAAAGTAGATACAACCGAAGGTAAGACCACTGCCGCATGGGCCAGTCCATGGCGTACGATTAACTGATGCGTGTTGGCTGTCCTTGACATTGATGAGGATCGGTGATTTGTTCGATATCCAATGACCCAACTACCGGATGATTTGACTACGGCTCAGTGGAATTTCGCTGGCCCTACAAGGCACAAGACCCCTTCAAAAACTAACGTTTCTATCCTCAATACTATACGTCCCACTATTCATTCAACACAGCCACAAAGTAACACAATCAAGCAAGTCACAACTCATATTCACACACCAGTGAAATTACCGGTTATACAATACAATAGCGTTGCAATTTTGAAAAAGAGCATTGTTGTTTGTTTGTTTTTCACTAAAATTAGGCTGACAACATCAACTTCTGTAAGCTTCATTATCAGTATTGCTTAAGGTAAAGTGTATTAAAAAATGAAATTAGACTTTTGTCTATACTAATCCGAATAAGCGTAAATTATATTTTTAAATACTGGAACTCATTGAAAATATGTCAGTGGATCAATCAATTAATTTTTGAACGTAACCGCTGACTTTTATAAACCTGACTGGATTAGCTGAAACAAGTTTATGTCAACGGAAAGTAGTTTCGACTGACTGATATTCTAAATTCTGAAGAACGTGGATGTGTCTTGTTTCGGGTTTACGAGGTATATTCGTAACCCAATTTTAAAGATCTTACCTGACTTAATTTCAAAATCTATAAGGATCGAGCAGATCGAAGTTAAATTTACCATTCTTTGATTTAATTCATCCCTTTTTAGCTACATATCCCATTTTCGCCTTATTATTAAAATTATCTTGAATAATTTACTTTCTATCTCGGTTATTTCCTCTGCCGCTTTGTTAATGTGAAGTAGAGCAATTCAGAACAATCCATAACTATGCCGTTTTTCTATGCATGTGAATGATAGGATTTGTCCTAACTAGTGTAGCGGTAAATAAATCCCCAAAATAAATAGCTCTGTAAGTTTTCGACATTGGATGCTGACCACATTAGTTTTAATGGACTCATCAAGCTAAAGGCGCTCGGTCATGCATCCGCACCAGATCACGTGCTCAACATCTACTGCAATCGCTAGCCAGATTAGTTCAAACGATCCTCGGCATATTGATAGCTTATCAAATATATCTTCGAACCTCCTCGCTTCTGTCTTTTGATTTCACTTGGTGGGTACGCTTCATATTAGAAGGTGTTATTGGTTAAAATGTTGTCAAACTCCGAAAACCTGTGGCATTTTCACTAGGAAACTTCCTAATCTTAAAGTAGAATTATAGACTGTTCGATGATACATAGTTTGAAATAAGAGAGGCCTTTCTCGGAAAGTCACTATTCTATATTAGTCGGTAAGGTACTACCTTGTCAATCGATTTTTCATCTTTAACTAGTGCCCTATTCCTATCATTGGCATTGTTGACTCAGTGATCTTAAAATTCACGAGTGATGCTTCGAAGACACTTTTGATCGAACACCAACAACCAACGGATATTCTCTATTCGTAATAATGTGATATATATTTGCGAGGGCAGGTACACCTCATTTTTATATGCATGATCTATAAGTTACAACATTGGTTTGCCTACAGTATGCTTCTCAAGTAGCATTGCTAAATACGTGAAATAAATAAAAGTAAAAGACAGTACGTCAAATTGAACTCTAAGGGGTTTTCTTGCGGTGACTCTTCTATGCACGGTAAGAGGCAGACAAATTTGTTCTGGAACTGGAGTGTGGTCCGAGTCTAGACGTGTGCTCCAGAATAAGCTGCAGTGCTCTACTGAGCCTCTACAACGATTGCTGACGGTACTGTTGTCTATTCGAGTCCATCGTTGGGTCGAGTTTGGAGGTCACTGTCTAGCGACTTTCCTTATGCTTAAAATCGATGCTTGCTAGCTATAAGCTATTATCCTAGCATCATTGGAGTAACTGAATGTGGTTGTTTATTCACGAAGCCGCAACATCGTGAGACTTATCTAAACCTCTTCTACTATACAATATATGTGTATTTAACTTTCTGAAAGAAGGTCAAATGGTTTTCACACAATTGTTCTTTCAAATTCCGAGTTGCCATCTGTGGAAGTATAAGGAGATACAACGAGGAGGCAACAGCGTGTTGTCATCAATGTTCTATGCTTATGAATCCTTATCGATATTGCGTTATTATATGCTAGAAATGTATTGATATTGTGGTCACATGATATTAATATGAACAGCAATATGAAAATCTGCGAAATGAAGCTAATCCATAATGAAAAGCGCCTTCAATCAATAAGCTGTCGAACGTTTTTTTCCCGTGAAATATGTCCCATTTACTGTTACCCATACATTGATGTAAGTGTCAAGTAATCCCAAAAGCATGCTGCCTCTTTATATAGTAAGTCAGACGGAAAACGTTTTTCGATGACAGTAAAATATGAGGGTACCAAGAGAGATCGGAGGAAAACGAACACTCATATAATTGATTTTTGAGACTGTGTTTGTCAAAGTCCCCAGAGGCACAAGCATTATGGGATATCAACATAGTGTTTAGACGCTGTTCATGTATCAGGCTAAAGTTAACAGCTTGACGCTTAGACAGATTACGTATGAGACTGTCGTGGCATTGGATACTAACCACAATCCCCAAAACTGAACATGAGATAACTGGAAAAATAGACTTTCATCATGTAGCACTAAGAGGAGGTCAATTATGGTGGACTCGGTAGCATTCAATCAAAATTCAATTTATTGGATGGCATGGCTAGGACTTGCAAACGTGGTCATACTTATGTAACATCACTTTTACCCATATCAAATATATCGTTCTATCTCCAACCTAAACCAGTTATCCATCATATGTTGGTGATTGATACGTTTGAGAGTTGCCCATATTTGGAATGCTCTGCCTGCTGAACCGACCACAGCCTCCTCAATGAAAAGCCACAACAGGTGACTTACGAACACATACTCACCCTTGGATTACCATCTCCCGCTTGAATCAGCTGTGCCTGATGTATGTCTCAAAAATTTCGTCATCATCATCATCATCATCACATAATATCAAATTATTTCTGTCTTGCTTATTATCATCTCCGTTTTCCCTTTTGTTTTCACACTTCGTTCTCCTCATACTGCCTGGATCACAAGTTAATGAAATCATTCGTTTTGTAAGTGCTTGAGACAATCGTCTTCCCTTAACGTTTGAGTTCTCACTTTATTATATGTATAATTGCTACCAACCAACCTTCATCTTGGTATTCTGATGGTTGACAGTTACAGAAAGAATCGAGAAAAGAGAGTGTAGCAGTTAACTGGTTTATACAATCTCGTCACAAAAACGATAATTATTCTATTGGACATTTAACTATTTAGGGGAACAACCCACGGTCATATATCGCCGGGTTGTGTGAAATGGAACACCTTGTTACTTTCTGCTGCAGTCCGATATTTACGACATCATGTCTGAAGGATTGGGAGAAGTTCGGCAGAAAGAATTTGTGAGTGATTTTGGAGAAACCACAAAAATATTGGTATAATTTAGCACCAATTCCGTCGCTCTGTAAAAACAGATTGTTCCTGTCATTATATTTCCAGTTTGTAAGGGGTATTTAAAATGCTGATTTTACTTTGACAGTACCGCCTTTGATTTCGGTTTTTGATTGACGTCCATTTACGGTTGCTTTTGTGTGACACGCGTTTTCTATTTTCATATATCTGTCCATTTGAGGTTAATAGCCGTGATAAGTTTGTCGTTTAGCCTCATCGTAAGCGCGTATATCCACGTCTTCACTTCTTGGAATGCCTGCTATGTGGTCTGTTCACTTTTCTTTTACATCACATATTGTGTTTGGAATATGGGGAGTTTTAAGTGCGTCATATAAAAGTCAATAAGACTGAAAATTTGTGATGTTGTTAGTCGTAAAAAAAGCGACTTATGTTCTTTAGATCCCTTGTAAGCTCTAAACCTCAGGATAGTCTTGTTTTGTTTCCTGTCATGTCAAACCTTAATGTAATCCAGCGACCTGAAACAGTGTCAAAATAAGCTAACAGATTTTAATAGCTTTTGTTTAATCGAGGCACAATTCATCCAAATGTAGTCTGAATACGATAATAGTTGACTTTTCTCTCGATTGATAGTGGTCCACTACAGAAAAATGACACCACTATTTTGGCCACCAACATTCGAAGAGATCAGTATGACCACCAGTGGAAAAGCAGCGAGACCAGTCAGCATACATGCCGATGCACTGAAGCCAAACATAGAGATGACTGTGAAGATGTTCCACATTCGCTTTAGAAAAATTTGGAAGGAAGAACAAGTACCAACAGACTGAAAAGAAGAGATACTAAAGAAAGGAGATCTTGGCAACCGCGAGAACTGCGGAAGATTAACGCTACTATCATATTCAAGCTAAGTTTTAGCGAAGGTCGGTAAACTATTCTCCATGAAGTGTAGCAAACTCAAGTGGAGTTAGCTACATACACCACTACTGTTGTTGTACTTTGAAGGCTAACCGGTTGTAAGAAAATTGTTTTAGAGTCCAAAGTATACATTCACATACTTGAATGATGCTTTTTGTCTGTAAAGCATTTGGATTGCTGGAAGCATAATCAGAGGCTAAATTTATTCGCAAGTACAACTACTTCGTAGTAACAGCCACCTAAATGTTTCCAAAACTGCGGTTAGGTCTCGAAAACCTTTGACTTTATAATGTTAATATTCTTTATGCTTACCTTGAAATTTAGCAATTCATTCTGGTTACTTATGATTCGTTTCATCAATCTGTCTTTGGGAAAGTTCTTACGGTTATATTTCAAACTAATGTTTCAAGTTTCTGCAGCTTAAATGAAGTCTTTTCCGTTACAGTCTAACAAAGTGCAAAGAAGGTGGAATGGCTGCATCTGTCAAATTGTTCACGGATTTGGTATTGAAGTTGATAAATGGAGAAGGGAAAATTGATATACTTGTCAAATTAGTTCCTGAGTTATTTAAAGTATGTTTGACGTAATTTGCCGGAACTCATTACTTTTTTTTACTAGATATTTGGTGGTAATGGATCCTTTGAATCCGACCTGTTAGATTCCCTCTGGTTAATTGGTCAGTATATACGTATTTTAAAAATATCTACAAATTCTAAACTTCCTATTTAGATTCGTCAATTGCTGATATTAACTCAGAATCTGTTCGAGATCGTTTCTATCGGTTAATAGAAATTCTGAAGAATCATGTGAATCCTGCTTTGATTATGGAGAGGTTTTGTGAAGAGACCTTGGAAAACCTGTCATTCATTCAATCGAAACAACAGTTCCAAACGCGTTATGTTCGTACTAAAACGCGTTTATTTTTCAAACAACAAAAATTTAATTTGCTACGTGAAGAAAATGAAGGCTATGCCAAGCTGATAACAGAATTATGTCAAATAAAGTCAACTGCGTCGATGGAAGCCGTAATGGTTCAGATTCGGTCATTAATTGGTTATTTTGATTTGGATCCAAATCGTGTGCTGGACTTGATATTGGATGTTTGTGAGTTTCGTGGTGATATGTACGAGGAATTTGTCCAGTTGATACGACTTTACAACCCTGATAGAATAGATATGACTAATATATTGGGACACAAATACCATTTTACACAAGTATTTTAAGTCTAATTCTTTCAATTATCCATTTCCTACAGGAACCCGGTGTCAATACGCCAGAGTCATTGTACAAAGTTTCAGCATTTTTAATTTGGAAAAAGCTAATTGACTTGGATGTGTTATACGGACACGTAAGTTTTTCAGTCATTTAAAAAAGGGAAATGGGAAAATTCTGCAAACTATATGTTGTTTGTAGTACAGTTTTCGATTTATTTGATGATCGATAGTCTTTACATTGTAATTTGTTTCGGTTAGTTGGAGAGACATTTGGTTCTCATCTAGAAGAATCCATTTCTTATTCGTCAAGTGATATCTGGAATGGAGTATTGTAGATACCGTTTTATTGGTTGTTATGAGTTCGCTGTTTGTTTCATTGCTCAGACACATCGAATAGGGTGTCATATACTGGAATTCGACACTATACGTCGTACACAGTGTTTAGCGGTCGTATAGTGGTGTGGTTCACAGCTTATGTAAATATGTATTTGGTTGCTTGTTTGGATTTTTATTTATTAAAGAATTAACCAAGCCCACATGGTCATGTATTAAGTCCCATGCAGCAAATAAATTTCACTGTACACGTGATAACGTTAAGCGAGTGATTATCGTGTCACAATTATTCCGCAGAACATCATGTAGCCGTTCACAATAGGTCTTGGATGGTTTTTATTTACTAGCTCATTAGATATCTGTTCCGAACATATTGCACAGAGTTTTAATATTTTGAGCACATACATTAATACAATTGTTGAGATTATATTTCTACCGGGACCCGTGTAATGGCCCCCAAATGCCCTGGTACGGCCGAGAGTGGGGAGACTCTGCTCACCCTCTCGAAATGCTCTCACATGGCCACGCGTATATAGTCTCGGCCAGGGAAGTCCTACTCACTGCCTCCTCGCGGCGGGGGGTGTTGTTTACGAAATTGAAAGGACGAAAAGCGAATATTCAGAGCTTTAACCGAGTTGGTGGGCATGGGGAGTCCACCTAGGGGAGTTGGAAAACCCTGATTCCAAACCAATGGTGCACATGGGCTCCAGGATCCTGAAGGAACAAATGGCGTATGAATCAATTGTTGGTCACCAGCTACCATGTGACTGCATCTCCTTACGATGCTCCACTGCCTTGTGGATCAGACCTTCAGGTTGAAGGCTCCGGTTGTGGCCCCCTAGGAAAGCCACCTGCTTCGGTTTGCTCACCCGAGCAGCATCGCAGCCCTCTCACAAATCGGATGGCGAAATGTGGCGCATATGTATTCAGTGCCTCCTTGTACCAATATCTGTGTTCAAATAAAATAAATAATAAAAACCCGTGTAATGATCATATCTGCTTATAATGGAACTTGCTAGTGTTAAATAAGTCGAACGTTTTCTATCCATCCTTTCGATATTTAGTTCTGTAAATAAAGTTCAGTTGCAGAATTGTCTTCAGTAAACAAAGGAAAAATAGTTCAGTCCTATTGCTGGTAGTTTTGTCTTAGTATTTAGTTGTTACTTACAAAATAATAAGTAGTTCAAACGATTTGACAAAAGTTTTCACTTGAATCAAATCTTCCCTTAGGTTCATTATGTATACGGATACAGGATTTTCATCTATCCACCACCTTTGATACCACTATTATAATTGTGAAATTATACGTTCTTGTTTTAGTCTATACTACCACGCAGCCATTGCTAATACTCGCATAAATTAAATATTCTTTAGAACTAATTTTGCAAGTTCTCGATTTTTTTAAGGTTCAGTATTGCTAATTTTCCCGCAATTTAGATTTGATCATTTTTAAAATCAGTATGTATATACATAATTTTTCCCTTCCTCGTTTCGAAGTTTACTCTGACGATACATTAATTTGGTCGACAGTAGTAGTCTTATTCTTCTAAATAATATTATACATATTAGGACTGATCTTTCATATTTGACAGGACATTTGCATATTAACTCAAAAACACCAGTTTTGAATAAATGTAGGTTATAAATTATTCTGAAAATGTACTCGAATTACTAAGGTAGTTTCCTTGCACATGCATCTCTCCAATTCACTTAACGAATCTGAAATCTAAGCCTTCGTTTGACTCGTGTTTTCTTCACTTACAGTTAGTTTATTGGCCCATTTTCCAAGCAGACTTATTTTGTCCATGTCCCTAGTTAATCTATTTAAACACAAACATTGGTACAAGGAGGCACTGAATACATATGCGCCACATTTCGCCATCCGATTTGTGAGAGGGCTGCGATGCTGCTCGGGTGAGCAAACCGAAGCAGGTGGCTTTCCTAGGGGGCCACAACCGGAGCCTTCAACCTGAAGGTCTGATCCACAAGGCAGTGGAGCATCGTAAGGAGATGCAGTCACATGGTAGCTGGTGACCAACAATTGATTCATACGCCATTTGTTCCTTCAGGATCCTGGAGCCCATGTGCACCATTGGTTTGGAATCAGGGTTTTCCAACTCCCCTAGGTGGACTCCCCATGCCCACCAACTCGGTTAAAGCTCTGAATATTCGCTTTTCGTCCTTTCAATTTCGTAAACAACACCCCCCGCCGCGAGGAGGCAGTGAGTAGGACTTCCCTGGCCGAGACTATATACGCGTGGCCATGTGAGAGCATTTCGAGAGGGTGAGCAGAGTCTCCCCACTCTCGGCCGTACCAGGGCATTTGGGGGCCATTTTCCTAGGTGAGATCAACAATAGAATTGTCTACAGAACATGTATTGAGGGTAGATTATATAAAGCTTTAAAATTCATTTAAACAAATACAGAGTCAGTTTGTAAGATCTTAAGTAATCCTTCTGTATTCCATGTTTAATACTGCAGGCTTAATTTCGTATATCCGCAAAATCTTGAGAAATATAGATTTGATAATAACTGAAAAGTCAGAATACTATGTACCAATCTACGTCGTAATTTAACTTACGATTGGGGATTGACATAATTCAGTGGTATGTACTTTTTTTACCTGAATACTCATTAGTTCATTTCAGGGTGGTCTCTAGCAATCTCTTCGAGTTATTAGAAGAATTTCATTCGATAGTAGTGTGTTCCTTTTAGCTCTAACTCTAGCACAATGTCCTATATCCTGGATGTTACAAACATGTATTTGTTAGTGAAATTGACTTTTATTGATAGTCATTTCAGTTACCGTTGTGTGGTGTTTGGTTTACGTTACTACAAGTTCAAAAATTTTGTCTTTTAACTTAAATTGCTTAAACTTACTAAATACTGTTGAAATTTTTACAAAAGTGTACTTTCACTTCAAAATGGACTTCATGTCATGGTGCTGCTTTACACTTAGGAATTAAGAGATATGACTATCAAAATGTTTGTGTGCTGGCTAGACTTAGAGTTTCACCTTTGGTGTATTAAAAAATTGTAAACATACGTCAATCCTAAAAGTTTCGAAAAAACGTCAGACGAAATGTGTGGGCTTTGCCTCGTTTGTTATGACCGTTTTTATTTTCATTTGGAAACGGTAAATCACAGCTTAAATAGAGGTAGTCTTCCAGCGTAGTGGTGTCATTAGGATCAGTTGGTGCGAATTATTTTTACATATAAAGAATATTGTTGGTTTGTCGTTATTATCCATTTCAGTGGTTCATGTACCATTAAATCCTTTTCTTGTTTGATAAGCACATAAAGAAATAATAGCCCCGTTTTTGAGAATGATATTAACAGAGAAAGGATAATACATGCACTAAGAGCATATTTAATGGATGACGTGGTTGTGTTTTCACGACCGAATAAATGTCGTAAAGCCAGATATCTATCAAGTGACATGCTACGCGTGTTCCTCAAGAAATACCCTTCCACGGTATGGGCAACCGGAAGTGATATCAGCCCTCATACCCGTAACAGCACACGAGACCAAGTTGGTCACATTCAAATCCTTCCTACACCTCCTAATAACTCTCTCATCTTCACGACTAACCCATCTGACGTCCCTTTATCACCTCGCTCTGCTAGTGCAAACGATTTGAGTACGCGGAATGTTATTCCTGGTCTCCTGAAACCACGCTCCAAACAACACGTAGGAGCTTTCAACGTCCGAACACTGTGCCAAATAGGACAACAGGCTTCCTTAGCTAGGACTTTAGAATCTCGCTCCATCGATGTGTGCTGCGTCTCCAAAACGCACACAGGATCCTAGAAGTGTCATTCATTTGACCGCATCATGTCAAAGTAACAAACCAACTCGATTTACGCTTCGTGTATCTGAATGCCCTGATGCTGCTTCCCGTGGCATCGCTGGCGTAGGTATAGCATTGAGTCCTAGGGAAGAACTAGATCCCAGTAGACAGTCGTTTGTGCGCTGTCCGACTAAACGGAGCAGTAAGGACTCGAAATATAGGGACATTCGTCGTTGCCTCTTCATCGTCTCTGCTTACTCTCCGACTAACTGCTGCTCAGATGATGTAAAAGATGAGTTTTACAGAAAGTTTTCCGACCTTCTCCGAAAAACTAGGCGTTCAGATGTAGTAATAGTGACTGGTGACTTTAATTCTCAAGTAAGTAAACTAAGCGAAAGGGAAAGACACCTGGGTGGATCTTATGGTGTCGCGGCTCAAAGAACAGATAACGGCGACCGTCTGTTGCAGCTATGCTCAGATAACCGCCTGTTTCTTGCAAACACTAACTTTAAGCATAAGGAAAAACATCTTTTAATATGGCGACCCCCTAATTCGTCCCAACGCTGGACCCAAATAGATCACATCGCTATCAGCCACCGATGGAGGGGCTCGATAGAAGACTGTCGCTCATTCTGGGGCATATGCTTAGACTCAGATCATGCTTTGGTGTAAGCGCGTATTTGTCTACGTCTTACTGGACGTAGGAAAGATGGTACAAGGAAACCCCTTAGGGTCCTACTTAATGACAGTCAAGCTAAGAGTATATTTCAGGAACAACTAGAAAAACAGTTAGGCAGCCATGTAAGTGATGCCCGCCCCGAGGTAGCGTGGAAACAGCAGTGATGTCTGCAAGTACGGTAAACCATAAGGTTAGGGAGAAACATTGGATCTCAGCAGCATCTACCGCACTGATAGATGCTCGAAAACTCATTCCATCTGGCTCTGAACATAACGAAGAGCGGAGTCAGCTTAAGCGTAAGCTGACTAGAAGCCTCCGCAATGATCGTGAACAGTGGTGGGTAGCGAAAGCAAGAGAGATGAAAAAGGCAGCGGCAATAGACAACAGCAGGCAACTGTTCAGACTTGTTAAGGAAACCGGTATTAGGAATCCAACTGTTAGCGAAACAATCTCAGAGAAAGATGGACATATTATTCATTCTCAATCCAGGAAATTGGATCTATGGGCAGAACATTTTAAGGATCAGTTCAACTGACCTTCAGCCACACTTCGGTTTCCTACGATCTCCAATCTACCTGAATGGCAAGTTGATGTAAGTACTCCAATCTTTACGAAGTTGAAAAAGTGATAGGAAATCTGAAGCGTGGGAGAGCAACAGGCCCTGACAGGTTTACCCCTGAGATTTTTAAGGATGGTGGTCCAGTATTAGCAACGAGATTGACTGAGGTCTTTGTGTAGAAACCACTTTAAATCTAGCCTTTTCGTTTTTTAATGTATGTTTGTTTTCGTTGTTGTTATCTGTGTCTGTAGTTAACTCCATCCGATGCAGATATTCAGCAATCTCATAATCGTCAAATTAACTTGGCTAAATCTTATCGACCACAACCTCCGGCAAGTTTATCTTATTCAGCAACTTCTGCGATCAATACCTCGTTAAATACTGCAATCAGCAGTGATTTAATTCGTGTTGATGGTAATTTACGGACCAAATTCCTGTAAAAAATCACTTTATGTTTAGGTCTATTAAGCCAGGATTCTCAACTTGGTAGTGGTGGTACTACTTCTGTTTCTGGTACATTGATGATGAACGATTGGACTGGTCCTAGGACGTCAGGAGCGCAAAATTCTCGCTCTGCAGAAGAGCTAATGCGATCGGAGGATAATCCTGATGTAAATTTAAGTAAAATCAATTCACATGATGTTGGTGAAGTTGGCATGATAGATATAAGTATTGATGAAGATGGATTGGTGAGTGCTTTTGAATTCGTTTTTATTTCATTCCAGTGAATTTTTAAGTGTGTAAACACCTATCATCCCACGCGACGCTCCCTACATTAACTTCAGTGTTTGTCAATAGAAACGGTTTCGTACACTGAAACGTATTTTTAATTCCTTGACGTGGCTTTGTTGATGTTGCTACATGTATTTTAATTATTTTGATTTTGGGCCTAAAAGTGTGTGGTAAAGTTATTAATATCACTCAGCCACTTAAATCTAAGTAAGGTAATTCATGATTTCTATTAGTGATACAAAAATTGGACGTTTTAGATGTGTTCAAACCATGCTATTTTGATAGTAGGCGTTCACGTAAAACATGGAGTTAAATGAATGACGTATCAATGTCGTATTCAACTAAAGTTGCTGAAAAATACCGTAAGCAAGTGATTGTGTCCTTAGGTGATCGATTTTCTAGTTTTACAAGAAAAATGTTTGATAATATATGTCCCAATTGTAACCCCATGGCTACATTATCCGATTTTCTATAGTATTCATTTTCGAATCGTATGTGGGACATTCATCGTGCGTCTAATAATTAACTGTTTTATTTCAGATGCGGGAATTAAAGTTCCTATGTGCATTCCTGTTATTTCATTGTAAATAAAATCCACTGTTTCAAGTAGGGGGATGTTGGTGAATAAGGACGATACATCTAATGATATCATGAAGTTATTCTTGACTGACGGATTTTCTATATTACCAACATAATCATAGTAATCTTTGACACTATGCTTAACAATTTCTTTGTGTAATGGTTTGAGAATTTTCACTAACCCTTTTGTTATAATATGATAGGTTGTTTTTTCATATTTAAAAAATATCGGAGGGGCGAGCACTTTTTGTATTTTTTGCAAACGATATAGCCTTGGTCCTATTGCTCTTGTAGGTCTCAGCTTTCCAAACACTTTTTCCGAAATAAAACTTTTTTGTTTAACCTGTTTCAATGAATATTAGTCGTTCTTCAATACTGTCTGTCACATCGTTCTTCACTACCAGCTTTTGAAATTTACTCTTTTCGTTTAAAAGGGCCTTCATCCTGTTTAAATAGTTGTTTTTATCCATGAGTACTACGCCATAAACTTTGTCTCGTTTCGTGATTATTAAATTGTAATAAGTTTTTGTTATGTTTGAAGAGACTACGAGATCACCTAAAATCAGCCAGCGGAATGAAGGATCAGCGAAACAACGACAAGACAAGTTTAATTTTTCCAATACCGCCCAGCCTCACTAACCATAGGGAGAAGACCCTGTTCAGATAAGGGAAGGTCATTCCACATGCATCCAGAACCACGAACAACCAAGCACATAACTCAAGCGTATATATACACAGCATAAAAATGTCCTTCGGAAACGTCATAAAATAGCATATTAAAAGAAGGAACGAACCAATGACGTTTAGGGTCTTTTCAAAGGGGAAGAACAATCTGAAGGTAAAAATGGGTGCTTTTGGAGCGAAAACGAAAAATCTGAATTCCCAAAATAGTTACAAAAATAAGACGTTTATTAAGTAATTTCTGGGGATCTTGCATCCCTAACAGTTGTAAGTTTTTCTAAAGCTTCCTTCCTTACAAATTATGTCTGTGATTTAGGTAACCATAGCAACAGTCCACTAGTGTTGATTTAAATATCGACATTATCTTTTGATGAAGTTACTGGTTCTGGCGTTTGAGCACAAAGGTTTTCAAATTGAATTTCAATGTCCATTTTATTAACCTTTTCCTTGGAGTCACAAAACTCAGTCTTATTGATTATTTATATTTATTTTAACACATAGGTATTGGTACATGGAGGCACCAAATACATATGCGCCACACAAATATCAATTGATTTGTGTGTGGGCTGAGATACTGCCCGGGTGCCCAAACCGAAGCAGGTGGTTTCCTTGGGGGGACACACCCCGAGCATTTGACCTAAAGGTCTATTCCACAAGGCAGTGGAGCATCATGAGGAGATGCAGTCCCATGGTAGCCGGTGACCAACGATTGGTTCATACGCCATTTGTTCCTTCAGGATCCTGGAGCCCATGTGCACCATTGGTTTGAGATCCGGTTATAGCGCCGGACATTCGCTTTTCGTCCTCTCAATTTCGTAAACAACACCCCCGCCACGAGAAGGCAGTGAGTAGGACTTCCCTGGCAGAGGCTATAAACGCGTGGCCGTGTGAGAGCATTTCGAGGGGGGGGGACAGGCTCACCACACTCTCGGCCATACCAGGGCATTCGGGGGCAGTCTTATTGAGCTTAACATTCTAAAAATTGTGTACATGCTAATCTGGGTTAGATGGAAATTTCATTTATGGGATCTACTTGTCTAGATTTTTATCAAATTTCTTCTCTCGGTTCGTTAAATTTTCAATTATTTCCAAACGAATACTAAATCCACTGATTAATTTTTCCACAAAATATTTTAATTTTACTACAGTATGAAAATAACCAAAAATTGGATTTATGTGCTGCCATGGTTCGTTTAGGCGATTGGACAAATGCTCAACGTCTGTTAGAACGCTTACCGGGTTACTGGGCAACTACATATGAACCTTTAACACGAGACATATGCAATTTGTTGCATTGTTTAATTGAACCATTGTACAATAAGTAAGTACTTAACGTGTTCATCCATATATTTTTCATATTGAAACCCACAAATTTATCACAAGTAAATATTTCTATAAGTTATTGAGGGTTAGATATGTAAGTACCATCGTTAATCGTTTCTGATATTTATGCATTCATTCGGTTAAAAATTTTGAACCTGTCATAGATTAATCTGGGCGAAATAAATTGTTATTCTCATATACCAATCTTGGTTCCGAATCCTGATGCCCAAATATGTACCTAGTTACCAAGCTTTCAATTTACTCAGCAATCCAGTCTTTCTAACCACTGTGTTAGCTCATTGCTTGAAATTATTAATAGGTTTTCGATGGTAGCCTAGCGTCTAACCCACGAAACTGCTCCACTCTTCTTTAGATCATACTACCTACAATAAAGGGGAGTATTTAAAGCACTTATGTCAAATTATTAGGTTTCAGGTTCAAATCCTATAACTATGTCTTTCCTCAGACAGCCTGGTAGTCTCAGTGACCTCTTCTCAGCTTGACTCACATTCGATCACATGGACCTGTATGTAGCAACTAAACTATCTATTTGAATGGAATTGAGTTGACTGTTTGTTTTGTCGCAAATCATTGTTGAGTATATTTTGTATAACACCGTACTATTTCTCAGGTTTTTACGTCGTAGTGTATTTTTGTCCAAGCTACTCAAGACAAAATTGTTATCGTAGCTTAATGCTTGTAGATATCATGTTACGTAGCTTTCAGTGACTCAGTTTCATTTATTCGTGTCTCATATGTTACTTCTCAAGTGTATCTCTTGTGTTCACTTTCCCATTGTAGTTCATTTTAATTCTGTTGATATCAACTATTGCTGTGCTAATTTAAGATATAAAGGCTTGAAAAACAACATATTTGTGTCTTAAAACATGACTTAGTTAATTGAGTCTTTCGATAGTTAATGATATATTGCATACTCAGACTCTGAGCTTTCCATACGTTTTGTGAATGAGAAATGTTATTTATTGCTCAGTATTAGTCTTCTTCTTATGCAGTTTGAATCATACAAATTTTCCTAATTCTTTTAGAGCTTGCCCTTTACCTGTCTGTTTACAACGTAATCGTTTTCGACCGAGAATCGAGTCATTCAAAGCATTAAATGCATCTATTAATTTACATGGTATTGATGAGAAATCGTCTGTTGATTGTGAAATACATGAAGACAATCGGACCATTACAAATAATAATAACAATAATAATGATTGTATTCTATTATCACCTGTTCATGATTTTGTTGGCCTTGCCAAGTATGTAATACCGATAGCAATTTATTTAGGCCCGCATATGTCATATGATTTAATATTAATAGTGAAGTTTTGTCGTCTTGGTCAAATATACCTCTCTGAACAACAAGTGAGTAGCTCACCCGTAATAATATTCAGATTTCTTTAAGCTTTTCATTTTATTTCATCCATTTTATATAGTTTGGAATACATTTAGATGATAATCTAGGTGGTGAACAATCAATGATTAACCATTTGACGAAAGAAATGCTTAGAAAAAAATTAAGAATAAAATTTTATTGCAATTAAGCATTTTCATGCACTCAATTTCGAATCAAACTTTCTTTTTGTGCAAAGTGCTAGTGATAACGACCAATTACCAAAACCGAATTATATAAAGTATGGGATTTGAAACATGATAACTTATGAAGTTAGTTTGTATGTGTATCTATTTTTATGTATCGGTTATGTCATTTGACGAACTACTGGAATTTAAGACCTCGGGAACCATGTGTTCATTATTTTATGGTATAGCGAAGACAATAATAACAATTTTTAGTGAAGTAGCAATCAACTTCAATGAAAGAAATTAAGAGAAAGGACTAGGAAAATCATAAACAGCATCAAGGAAAACTGAGTACAGCATACTAATATGATAATCATTTTAGTCTGTCTCTCGTGCATCGATTCATAAATTTATATATCTCTTGTAGTTTATTGTTGCTAAGTAATTATATTATTAACAATGGTAGTATTACTATCACACCACCCTACAAAAATGATGTTTTTTTTCTGTCTGTTACAGAATTCTAGTAAACATAACATTGAATTACACATTTTAGCATAAATTCTTGATGTGTTAAATGGTTACAGGTGGTACGAAATAATAGATCTAGGTTTCATACTACTTGTGACACGTCAGGAATACCTATTTTCAATCTTGTGTGAATTGATGCTCTTTGTGAAATTCAAGTATCAACCATTGCAAAGCGAAAAAACAGGTAAACATCATCAACAAAGTCCCAGAGACAGATGTACCTTTACCCAAGTTGCCATATTGTATTAGCATTACGATATAAAAATAAAATGAATTGCTCTAGAGATCAAAATGATATAGTACCAAAAATGCTAAAAATCGAATGCTAGAAATATGCTTCAAAACAAGAGAATGGAAAAGTATCTATGAAGGAATACTGAATTTTGAAATTGAAAATAAAATAAAATGTAATTGCATTAGCACTATAATGAATATTTGTGAGTCATGTCACCCAAAATATCCAATTGCTGATCGCGGTTGTCATGTGGGCCCCAACGAGTTAGCCTGCATCTCCATACATGTCTCAGGCCCACAATCATTTACTTCATGGTCTTGGTTTGGCCATCCCTACCCGTCTTCCAACCTTCTCCTACACAAACAGACATTGGGTTTTGTGTAGCCATTGGTCTGTGGTTTCGTGCTAGCCATGCCAAGTTACTTTACGTCTCAAGTTAGTGCGCGTGATGTCAAATCACTTAGGATACTCGTCACACTACAACTTTGCCCATAAAATCTTATCGAAACTAAAGGACTAGACAACCATGAAACTAGTCATCACACTCAGTGACTAATAAGATGTTAACATGAAGTCATTTTTCCTCGGTAACTTTCTTTTAGTAAAATTGGTCATTTTAAGATTCTGTTCATTTTTTTTTATTGTGTAGCAAAACCTTCGGGCTGACAAGATTGGAATTGTTTATCAAGGATTTTTTAATTTATTAGATGAAGTGCTTCTTCCGTCGTTGAGTTTGGTTGATGCTAATTGTTGTTTGGCTGAAGAGATTTGGCAGATGTTGCGATTTTTGCCTTATGAACATCGGTAAGTTTTGTATGGTGTTATGAAAGTACTTGTCTCATGTTTTTCGTGTTAGATTAACTATTTAAAAATAAACTTTGTGCATAAACTAATATCACATAGTCATGTCTTATGTGTTTGCTAGTAACAGTTGATGGATTATTTAACGTTGAAATATCTGTGTTGGGATTTTTTAAAACGTGTTTGTCCTGATTCTGCATTACATGCCGTTTGCTTCCCAACTATTCATATTTATCAACGTTTCGTCTATAGCATACAGGTAGAAGAGAATTTTGATTCAGGTGTAATAGCGTCATGGTCTGAGTGGGGTCACTGGACGTTTGATTACTTAGATCAACTGTGGCGTAGACGAGGTGTTGGTCTGCCAATCAAGGAATGGCATTACTTAACAATCTTCCACCTTGTACTTTACAACGGCTGTGAGACGTTGTCTGTATAGGTAGAGGACATTCGTAGTTTACTAGTATTAAATCGTAGTTGTCTTCGAAGAATTGTTTGAGTATGGTGGGACCACTGAGTGAGTAATGCTGACGCTTGAGGTAGGGTAGTAGGAAAATATGGCTTACTGGTTGATGAATTTTCTGAATCTTCATGTACATAGTTGTTTGGAACGTGTTTTAAGTGGACCTAACTGTTGCTTTCCTGTACATGTTATGTTGTGCGGTATAGGATTTTTTGGGAGAAATCTGATAGAGAACAAACCGATACCATCCATGAAGTCATTAACTGCTTATCTGTGTCGCGTTGCTAGGTTCGGGTTATATAGTAGTGCTTTGGTGCTATCTTACTCGTCAATAAGCTTTATGTAGTATTGTGTACCATTTCATTAACTCGAGTATAAGTATATATTTGCCTTTGCGTAATATTTTCATTCAACTTTGAGCTTATGGTTCCGCCAAAGATGGTTTATTGGTTATTACTTAATAACTTTGTTTCAGCTGTGGATTAATTGGTTGATAGGAGTTTATTTTTGAAATGGTATGCAAAATTTTTTGATCAGGCGAATTTTTCTAACAACGTTACATTCTTTGAGTCTAGTGGTCTTATAGTCAATCTTTCATGATTGTTCCAATGAACATTATTTTGTTGTTAGGTCAGTCTCTTACCGTGAGAATAAATGTTCTTATCTTCAAATGTCGACTGATTCGGTTTATATTAATCTATCTGTCGTTTGTAAATTGATTCGAATTCTTCGGGAACATTCGCTGTGCTAGATTTAGAGCTTTCACTAGCTGTTGTATACTTGTTGATCATTCAATCACATCATATAGTTAGGTAATCACATTTGCATCAAAAACTTTGGTTATATCGCATGTGTATTTAAATTTCACGTTGCTTTCCTCATTAATCATATCACTATTTTAGAAATTATTTTCATTCTGTTTATTCTAATTTTATTATCCTTACAAAAAAGATATCGGTTATATGGACAATGGAAACATTTCAACATTCAAACTGAACCTAGCCTAATACGTCGGCGGGCTCAAGTAATGTGCTATGCTAAGGCGATTATGAAGTAAATATAACTTATAATCTTGTTTTCCCTTTGGTGTTGTTGTTATTGATTTTTTACTAGCCTTATTCGGTTTGCGTACTTCATCACCACTTTCCTGGTGAAATAATAATTGCATATGAAACTAAATGTAGCTGTGGTTGTTTGTCTATTCACGCTTTTTTGGTAACTTCAGATTTATTTTAAGGCTTCCCAATTGATTATATTGTAGCTTACTACATAATAATCTTTGTATGAACTGCGACTCAGTAATTGAACTATCTGACTTCCGGTCACTAGCTTAATTGTTTGAACTGTGATCCTTCGTCTACTTCAATTTGAGCGATCTAATAGTATTGTAGTGTACGAGAACACGAGTGGGGGCAATTGAAAATTTTTGAACACAAAATTACAGAACATCTTACTAAAATCATAGAGCCTTAAGGTAAATACTTAATTTCCGAAATATCAATCAATTGTCTCAAACTTGACTGTTCCTATCGCAAATATCAGTCCTTCGTCTCAGATTTCATTGTTCCTGCATTTTCATACTAATTACCTTCTGTTCCCGTTCTTACCTTCACGATCTTCTATTGAAATACATTCTATTCCTGACCATCGTTATATAGTACTTATGAGAATATAAGTGGCTTACACCACAGTATCACCGGCTCTCAAGCATATAGTATGTCTGAGTTATTTTCAAGTTAAAAGCATATATATATATATATATATATATATATATATATATATATATATATATATATATATATGATTACTGCCAAATCTTGAGAATGTGGTGGTATATTTTGTGCCAGTAACTGACTTTTACTGCTTAATTAAATTATTATATTTGTTGGTTGAGATATTTGCATGGATTTTTTTCACTCAGTGCCTTGTTTTTGTTCCGGAATTTGACATCATTCACTGGTAGATAGCATTGAACAGGTGTTTTTTCAACTATGGAATCTTCAGGCCTCACAGCGAGTGCCTGGTTTTCATATCACATAGCAGGTCTCCAGTCGATTCGTGATGTAGTATAGCATCACGGTCCGCTATAGGATCGTGAGCTTCCACTGCTCTGAAGACCCACACTAGAATAGAGTTGATATCCACTACTTCTTGATTTTCGGAACCACCCCCACTGATGTCAGTTCATGGTAAAACCATATATATATATATATATATATATATATATATATATATATATATATATATATATCACTTTTTCTTTATTTAGACGATTGAGCAAAGAAAATGTTAAACCAATGGGTAGGCATCTTGGAAAATTGTCACACAGTAATCCAGGTTTATTATTTGATCACGTAAGTCCTTCGATTGTTTTCATAAGTTTCTACTTTATTCATATTGTATATGCTTTGGCTTTTTCATACATATGGTATGCAAAGAGTAAACTTTGTCTCAAAGATTAAATTAGAGTCACAAGTTTCACGGATTACTATCTAGTGCTCTTGGGCTTTTCAAAACGAACAATGAACTATTAAAATACTCTTTGATGCAACTGATTAATTGTCAAAATTGAGTAGTCACAGTATTTGTAACTGTAAAGGAATCGGAATTAATTAGTTTTGTTAATATTGCTAATCGGTGGATGATTTGGCTAGTCTCATCCAGGAGGTATTGACGTGACGTTTTGGATTTCTTATTTTTTTAAGATTTTCTATTCCCGTTGTTTATATTCAGGACTCTGTTTGACCAATCACTAGTTTCAATATTACTTAAGTTTTTGATTCATTATGAAAATGTATTAAAATATCTTAAATCATAAATAGGTATTATTTTTATTCAAGTAATATTATTCTTTTTAATGTCCTCAAAACTTAGCTTTTTTTAAACTGGCTAGCAGACTACGCACTGCTGTCATTATCTTGCAGTAATCTTATAACTATTGGTCATAGCTAGTATCAAGAGTAATAGACCCATTTTATTTCGATTTAATTGGATAATCATAATCTATGCTTGATGACAGTCGATATGACTGAAATAAGTCCCAATTCTCTAGATATATCAATCCTTCATTTCTTCTAAATTTAAAGTTTCTATATTTTCTCATACGCTTTTTATTGCTTGACTTCTGAACTGTAGATAAATTAATTTGCAACTATCAGGGTAATGATATTTATGACTTTAGTTGTATAATTATCTTACAGATAGTAAATGTCTCACAATTTTTAGGTTAACTGGTTATTTATTGTCTGTTGAGACCTTAAACGTAATAGATTGTCGAGTAGGTGTTATAAGCGGTGATCTAACTTATTTACGATGTGAAGGACTGCTTCATACTTGTTTCAACAGTTAGTGAAACTAACCGGCTTCCCGAAGCGAAGTAGATGAAGCAAGCTTTGGAACTGGGGACCTGTTGGTTGATAGCTGTATAGGTGTATCACTATACCAGCCTATTATTATTATATATGTTTCTATGTCGTTACGTACTTTCCTTGTAAATAAATAACCAGATTATATTTTGGAAACATTTACAGAATCCATGCCAATTTACAGTCATGATCAATTCGGTAGAGAAATTAATGTTACATTTAAAGGATAGAGATCTGAGATTAAATCATTTGAAATAATGTTCATATGTTGTTTTGAGAGCACGTTTGTTACCATGATTAAAATAATGTAAGACAGGTATTAGGACTAAGAGGTCCTATCGAAGTATGAATAGTATATTTATGGGGCAATTCTAGTGCCATTACAAAGTAAACATAATCATCTACAGCTACAGAATTCCAAACGAAAACACAGCACAGTACAACATCTATAGTTACTATGGTAGATCCATCTTATTACAAGTGATGGATTATTTTATAAACAGATTTGTACCAGATGACAATAATCATTGATATTGCGTATAAACGATGGTTGTGATTTCGTTTCGCAAATATATTGTATAAAGTTATCCCAGAGTCTTGGAAAGTTATTTACAAATAGCTCATTTGGCGATAATATCAAAACTGAGACACTTACACTTTGGATAAAGAGTTATGAATGCCACTACTAGGTATTTCTGCATATTGGATTGCAGCACTGGACATAAAAGATGGTTTATGTAGTTTTTTTTAAAAAAACAGACTAGGTTTAGTTTTAGTTCCTGCTTCTATATGGGGGTTAAGTCCGAACCTAATGCATCTAAATTTATAGTCTAAACCTTGATTACATTACCAGTTACAGCTAGGCCGAATTTGAGAAAATGATCACCAAAGTAAATCTATTCATGTCTGAATGGGCTGATCTCCAAGTTCCATTTGAAGGTACGCACTGATGCCATTTTGCATCGCTTATATAAGAACCAAATGACATAATATAACAACCCCCAAATGCCCTGGTACGGCCGAGAGTGGGGAGAGTCCGCTCACCCTCTCGAAATGCTCTCACATGGCCATGCGTATATAGCCTCTGCCGGGAAAGTCCTACTCACTGCCTTGACGTGGCGGGGGTGTTGTTTACGGAGATGAGAGGACGAAAAGCGAATGTCCGGCGCTTTAACCAGATTCCAAACCAATGGTGCACATGGGCTCCAGTATCCTGCGGGAACAAATAGCGTATGAACCAATCGTTGGTCACCGGCTACCATGGGACTGCATCTCCTCACGATGCTCCACTGCCTTGTGGATCAGATCTTCAAGTAGAAGGCTCGGGGTGTGGTCCCCTAAGAAAACCACCTGCTTCGGTTTGGGCACCCGGGCAGTATCTCAGCCCACACACAAATCAATTGATATTTGTGTGGCGCATATGTACATGGTGCCTCCCTTATCGATGCACATATGTCAACATGAAACTGATCAATTGCAGTCCTAAACAAAAAAGGGACGATACAAGCAAACAATATCAAGTGAATGTATAAATGTATGTTTTATTATTTCTGTAAGTTATCCTACCACTTCAATTTTATTATCCTTCTCTCTCTCTTTCCAATTTCGTCATACTCACAGGTCTTGCATACAGTTCAACTGTTTACAAATCTTATCAATCCTGTTGTTGAAGCATTGAAATATGTTAGCAGTTTAGGCTATGATATGCTAACTTGTAAGTTGATAAATCCTACTATTCGCTTATTATTATTATTATTATTATTATTATTATTATTATTATTATTATTATTATTATTATTATTAGTAGTAGTAGTAGTAGTAGTAGTAGTAGTAGTGGTAGTATTAGCATTATTACTGGTATTATCATCATTACTATTATTATTATTACTATTATTATGAATGAAGAATATTCTTTTCAATAATTTCTCATCAGGTTCTTCAATTATAAATCGAAATTACTAATCCATGAAATTGGCCAGGTTTAAGGCAAAGCACATCATTTAAAACTGTAATATGTAAATCAAGGATTGTTGTTTGTCATATAAAATCAAATCAAATTGTCAATGTTGAGGCTGACTAATATGAAGTTATTAACTGAAATAAGTTTATAAGTGAAATGAAATTGTGAGATAACAAATGATCAGAATAAATATGGTCAATATTGTTATTACTATTCTTATCTCAACTTATTTCGTTGATTGCATAAAGTTACATTTGTTGATCTTAAATAAAGTCTTAATTTGTGTCAGTGGGAATACAAAAAGAGTGCGTGTAATTAAATGTGTTTGCGGGTGAGTGAGTAAATAGAAAAAAGGTTAATGTAATCAAGAGCATGTGTATAAATAAATTTTTTTGGCCAAGTTTCGTGAATGACCTTCTATGGCCTTACTGATTAATTTTTATATATATATATATATATATATATATATATATATATATATATATATATATATATATATATTAATTGAAATATTTTTGACATGGTGGTATGTACTGGATAATTGTGTTTTTCTTAAATTCGAATATCTAAACAATGAACACCCGCAATCTCATGCGCGATTTGTCAGTTCTCGTAGTGATCATGGTGTTTCTGAACCATGACGTCGAAATTCCATTTTCCTCACTTTTTATCGTTTTTTTAATATAACTTAAACTCATCAATTGTATGCCTATCATGCGCGTGTCTGTGTGGGTTTGTATATGCACATTAATTCAATAGTCTAATGTCTACATAAATGTTATTAATCCCTTAACATACTTCTTCATGATTGAGTACTTGTTAGAAGCCCAAACTATGAAGTAGTTAGATTTGTTGATTCTGACAAATTAAAGTCCTCTAATCGCTTCGAGCATGTTTGGAATGCATTTCTGCCACTCTAAATGCAAAATCTTGCTTCAGGACTAGTATTTGTCAACGCTTATAATAATTATAGGGAGTTAATTAGTTAAGAGTACTGACCACTTCACTTACCTTGAGAATCTCATCATTCGTGATGTTTGTAACCGACGGGATATCGTCATGGTCTGAGTAGGGTCACGACGTTTGATTACTTAGATCAACTGTGGCGTAGACGAGATGTTGGTCTGCCAAATCGGTCACTTTAAATTTACTTGGAAAACAAATTATCACAGTGTATTTATGTTTATTTTAATGGAGATGAACAAATGTAAGCACTTATTTGACTGACCTAACGTCGATACTATACAGAGTGGCATTGCAGAGAATATCAATATTTTTTTAAAAGCTTAACAATCTCCTATAACAGTATTGAAAATGCGTTCGGGATACTATAGTCACGCTTAGCAATTTAAGTATTGCTCATGTTGATTTGACAATGCATTCCCCTCAATTAATCTGGAGTTAATGTTTCATTAGATTATATTCATTGATGTTAATTTGCTGTTATTGTTTTTATAGTTGACAAAATATGTAATCAATTTGTTAGTTCGAAATAAATGTAAACATTTCGTGATGCAATGTACTTTGTGAAGAATTTAATGTGATAAATAGATAATTCATATTTATATTTCTATTATATGTTGTATAGACCTACATTAGTACATACTCATTATTTTATTTCATAAATATTAAGCTTTAACTTTCTTACAAATAACTAAAATTAACATATTTTCCTAGGTTAATCATTCTATTAAGACTTCAGTTATATACTACTGTATGTGATCAACTGGTTGAAATGCAGTTCAATTCTTTTTATATTACGAAATTTAGACAGTCCATCTCAATGAAACGTTCGAATTTTTTAATGTCAGACACGTTTTTGCGAAAGATTCATTTAAATGTGTGAATATTTGTGGATTGTTTTTTACTTTCGGGCTGTTTTTTGTTATGTTCACAGTTTGTATTATTGAAGCACTTGCCACAGATCAATCGAAGCTGGAAGATTTACAATTGAGTCAAGGTTTACAAGGTACGATGATTGTTTAATGTATCCCTATTAATATATGTACATGTTAATACTTTTGTTATTATTCCTAGTTTTTAGATTGTCTTCAAGTGACAGTACCATTAATTCTACAAGAATCCTTTTGCAATCAATCAACTGTTCTATTTCTTACGCAACGATTTTTGCATGAGAGGAATTAATTCTTTAAAGTCATTTCTCACGGTTGTGGAGAAGTTCGAGATGTTTTAATCCCTTTATCCAACATTAGTTATAAGTAGTCACATCAAGAAATAATCGAGAAATATGTTATCGCTTCTCTAGTTTCATATGTATGGTAATATCGTCAATCAATCTCATATATAATTATTTACAAAACATTTTAGTATTGGTTGTTTTACCCGTTCTCCCCTCCTTATTCTTATTTACATAATTAATCAGCATTGTCGTTGTTTACTGGATTGTTGTGCAGAAAGTATCAATTCGATTTGGCTGGTTTGTTACAATATGTACTGAATCAATTGAAAGTTGGTAAAAGGTAAGTTATTAGTATATGCGTCGGTGTGTTTAATTTTCTGACTGAACTTCGGATGATCATGTATGACAACGACTGATTAATTTCAAACTGACCAGTTGTAGTCGTTCATTTTTGTTTTCTTCCTTGGTAAATTAAAACAACTGTCCGTCAAGCAATGATAGGTTTAACGCACTTAGAATTTGAAAATTATTATTTCGTTGATGTGCTAATGTGATTGAACCAATTAATCACAATTAAAAAGCCATGTTGTGTATGTCATAGCGACGAAAATTTCTATCCAGTACAGTGTCTAAGTCACCAACACGATCGACTGTTAACGACTGTTCCCTTAATTGGAGGTCTTCTCCACGTTTTAAATTTGGGATATTTACATAATTCGACTAGGCGTACAATGAGGGTCGTGCGTATATCTTATCCGAAGTCCTGAACTAAACCTAAATAGCGGTCTTAGTACTCTTCAGTTTTTATTAGTTCTTTAACTGCTTTCAGTTAATTATACTTTAGATGATGGCTAGCAATACGGTCTAGAACATACATTCCAAACTAATTGTGTCAGCTTAATCTACTTCCACATTTATTCTCAATCCTAATCCCTTTCACTACAACTATTATCAAGTTATTTTCTTAACGATTTCAATTGATAACAGAGACTTATGAAATGTTCTCGACCTTATCACCTAATATTTTAAATCCTGGATATCAAGGATTTTTGTATTCACTTCAAAATTTTTGACTACAGTAGATAACTTTCAGAATAAAATATGTACTGCTGCATTAAGTTCCACTTTGTTGTGCAAGAATTTAGTATAGCCATCCATCTATCTATTTTTCACAACAGAGGTTAATTCTCCTTTATTATCATTGTCAAAACTTTGCTATCAGCTTATGTGGATCCCATTGTTATCTCCTCTTCTGTTTCTTCAATGTACAGACAGTGAGACACATCTACGAACCGCCGTGGTTTAATTTATATTTTACAGTGATTATTTTCAGGATAATTTGCCTCCCCCTTTCATGAAACCGCTTTAGAGCACTATATAGTTAATATACATAATTATTCAGCTAAATCAATTCTTAAGCAGGAAGATGTCTTACAATATTTTCGCATTTCAATAACAGATGAATATTAGGTTTAGACATGTTATATCCCAACGAGAATTATGAATGGTAACTGTTGGGATCTATTTAAGGATTAATACTATACACATATTCTTATTGTATAATTGTTAAGTAATTAAACTATGTATATTCATATTCTTATTATAAGCCTTATTTTTACCTATAGACTATTATTATACGAGTTAACATTCTTAGGTTGTCCCTAGTTTATTAGTTACAGTCTTCCACAATCACATCCATTTTTGGCTAGATCTTGTACAAATGTTATTTCCTATTTCATGGTGCGATGTGGTCTGTTTGGCTTGTATATAAATCCAGTATATTTGATATAAATGATTCGTATCGCAGAGACTAAGATTGGTGTTCTGGACTCAACAGACAGGGCTAGACAGGAAAAAGAACCGATCGAGTCTCTAGACTGCTAGTACAGTTCTCAGTCAGTTAGTCAGATACAACGTAGGACCAGGTATATATATGCATCGGTTCAAGTTGCCATACCTCATTAGCACAGAAAGAGGATCACCGAATTCATAGGAGTGGTGTGGTGTGCGCTACTTATATTGATATAATAAGTAGAATATGACGCGAGTAGAAAACGTAATGTCTGGCAGCAGAAGATGGGGGAAGATCAAGAAAGGAAGAGCAGGAACACAATGGAATTTGTATGAAAACTCATGAACAATGAAATGTCAGTCAATGGATTGATATTTGCAACAGGAACAGTCCGGTTTGATATGAAGGATTGATATTTTGCAAATTAACGATTTGATATATGGTTTTTCTATTTTACCAATTAACTCTGTAATTTGAACTAAATACAGTTCGGTTGTCCTCACCAGTGGTTTTCAAAGTGTTTAACCGAACAAAAAAGGAATGCATTGCTTTCTGTGAAAAGAACCATTTATTTTAGTAATATTCCAGTTACATTTTGTTATGAAATTATAAAAATTGCAGAACTACTGAAACTCAAGGAGAAATAGTTAACTATTTCACGTTATTACGTGGATCATCCGCGGTAAACAACTGACTCAGAAGAGATCGAACCCAATACATTCAGTTCTTCTAGCGTGAGTTGCCTGTAGAACAATAGGTTGGAACTTAATGATATATATTTCAATTTCCTCAATGTCCACATAAAAGAATGAAGTTGTCAAGAGACTGTTTCACTGCTCACATGGTTGTTAATCCATTAATGAAGAACCCATACCAAAAAGTTGAAAATCTATTTCGAAACCAGACACTCATGAGCACAAGACCAGTGTTTGCTTCGATTCTTGAGCACGCTGTGGAGTACAAAACTAGGCAGTTGTTCAACTTTTCTTGATATCTCCCTGTTTGATTTTCTTTGTGCTGAAATCTCTACACTCCTTTAAACCTGACATCCGATTTTAATTATACTTCTTTTTCTTCAAAAAAGTTGGTTATCATGTTTGTAATTCTAACTTGTCTTTTCAAGAATAAGTTTTTCAGCATTGGAGAAATACAATTAATTATTTGTGAAAATGTTTACATTATAGTTAGTCAGTGTATATAAATAAGAAAAGAAGTAATAACAATAATGGGGATAATAAACAAATAGTATAAACAAACAGTCAGTCAGCTACAACGTAGGACCAAGCACATATATGCATCGGTCCAAGTTGACATACCCCATTGGCACAACAAGACGAACACCGGATTCATAGAAGTACTTTACTCAATGGTGCCAGTATATAGAAGAAAGATTACATATTAGGATATAGTACAGGAAGAAAGAATTGGTTCGTAGAAAGAAAGATATGAAGTGATTTTAGTCTTTTAGTTTAAGAGAAGACAAAGAGTGTATACACCGCCATTGTGATCGATTGTGAACAATGTCACCCAAAGTTTCCAACCATTGGTTACGATAGCCACGCAGACCCCAACCAGGTAGTCTGCACCTACAGATATAGCTGAAACTAGAAGTTAGTGTCTTCAAGCACTGGTGTCACGTCTAGGTTTGGCCGCCCCTAACCTTCTTTCAACCATCTCCAACACTGATTAGCATTGCGCGTCGTGGTAATCGGTGTTCACGCATACGTAGCACGTGACCCAACCATCTCAGTCGATGAAGATTCACAACCTCATCAGCTGATTTACCATGATTCCCTAATGCCCTGCGTCTAACCTCACTATTACTTATCCGGTGATGCCAGAAGATGCATGCAATATTTCTGAGGCACCCGTGGTCAAATACTAGTAACTTACGGGTATCTTCGACGTATAGTAGAACGGAACGAACTGCCGCGCAGTATACTCGTCCCTTAATTGATAGACAAATATCTCGCCTTCGCCATAAGTGACGTAAGTTGGCAAAGGCTAAACGAGCTTTTCGAATGCGTGCTGAGATTTTGTCAGGTACCAACCCATTAGGGCTGATCAGACTTCCAAGATAAGTGAAGTTGTCAACGCGTTCGACTACTTCACTTCCTATCCTTAGTTCAAGTGTTGACGAAGACCAGTCCTGAAGCAACAACTTGCATTAGAGGGAGAGAAGCGCATTCCAAACATTCTGGCATTGTTGCTTAGTGCTACCAGAATACTCTGCATTTTATCAGCGTCTTCACCAAACAGGACTATGTCATCTGCGTATTCTAAGTCGATAAGTGGACCTCCTGGAAGGAGATCAATACCCGAGAATCGAGTCGACGAAAATGTTATTTCCATCAGTAGGTCTATGATGAAGTTAAACTAAAATGCGGAAAGTGCACAGCCTTTCCAGACACCACTTGAGGTTGCTAAAGCAGATGATAGTTTGCCATAAGCTCTGACTCGGCTAGTAGTTTTCAAGTAAAGAGCCTTCACAAGGTTTATGTACTTCTGAGATACACCTTTCAATGACAGACACTGCTGCTTTTAAGTCAAAAAGGACCACCATTGTCGGACACCGGTAAGTATGTCTGTATTCTAGAACATGACGAATGGTGAATATGTGGTCGACACAACCACGACTATGTCTGAAACCAGCCTGATTTTCTCATGTTTGCAATTCACGAGTCTTAGTTTGTCGTCCGATAATTATCGAGGCTAGTATTTTAGATACTACATTAGTCAAACTAATCCCTCTATGCTTGTCATAGGATGATTTTGACCCTCTCTTATATATAGGGACGATAAGTGATTGTGACCAGTTAGATGGGATAACGTCTAACTCCCAGATTTTAGCTAAAATATTAGTCAACCTAATCACTAAAATTGGACCACCATCCTCAAAAGACCTCTGGAGCCAATTCATCTGGACCAGCTACTCTTCCTCGTTTTAGATTAACTATAGCCTTTTGAACTTCAGCTAGAGTTGGGGGACCTACTTCAATGTTCCATTTATACTGTCTGGGAATGGAGGGTAGTTGTAGAGTAGCTGAAGGCCAGCTGAACTGTTCTCTAAAATGTTCCGCCCATCGTTCTAAACGTCTGGACTGGGAGCAGATGAGAGTGTCGTTTTTTTCCGAAATGGTCTGACTTACACTTGACTTATTAATTCCAGTTTCTTTTATTAGTCTGTAGAGCTGTCTGGTGTTCCCTATAGCCGCCGCCTTTTCCATCTCTTTTGCTTTCGTTGCCCACCACTGCTCACGATCATTCCTTAGACTTTTGCTTAACCTAGATCTGATTTGCTTTCGCTCATCATCGTGCTCAGGGCCTGATGTGATGAGTTTGCGAGAATCCATCAGTGCAATAGACCTTAAAGAAATCCATTGGTTGTTTGTAACCCTGTGGTTTAAATCACTAATAGATGTCACTGCTGTTTCTATAGTTGATTGTATATCTTTCCAAGCAACATCTGGGTCAGCCTCGTTTTCAGAACTACCTAAGCGTGACCTCAGTTGTTCTTGGAACCTACGTTTGGTTTTCTCGTTACTCAGTTTAGTTATAATGGGTCTTTTTAATGTGGCTTTTTTGCGTCCAGTGAGGCGCAAGCAGATGCGTGCTCGTATTAGGGCATGGTCGGAGTCCAAACAGGTACTGCAGAATGAGTGACCCTCTCCGACGATGACTGATGGCAATATGGTCTATTTGAGTCCATCGTTGATTTGGTGCAGGGGGTCGCCATGTTAGACGATGTCTCTTCTTATGCTTAAAATTTGTGTTTGCTAAAAATAAACGATTGTCTGAGCACAGTTGCAGCAGACGATCACCATTGTCTGTTCGCTGTGCCGGAATACCAAAATACCCTCCTAAATGTCTTTTTGCTTGGTTTAAACTACCTACTTGGGCATTAAAGTCACCTGCTATGAGGACTATGTCTGAGCGTTTAGCTTTCTTAAGAAGTTCAGAGATTTTTCTGTAAAATTCATCTTTCACTTCATCCGAGCTGCAGTCAGTGGGAGTGTAGGCAGGAACAACGAAAAGGCAACGGCGTGTGTCCCTATCTTTCCGAGTTTAGTGTTGAAGGTCGATGTAGGAGGAATAATAGGAACTGAAGAAAGAGGTTGATTATGAATATAATGGTCTTGAGTGCTGTTACAGATGTGAGGGCGGTTATCACTTCCCGGTTGCTCACACCGTGGAAGGGATATTTCGGAGGTACCTGAAAAGGAAATTGAACTAGAGGTGGTCTTAATGACCTGAGAGCTTGACCGCAGTGCTCAAGAGACAACTGCTTGAGGTCGGTCACACACGAACTTTTTGTGAGTAATTCTTGTGTTAGCCCCGTAATTGTTGAGACCTTACCACCGAAGACGGATATACGTGGGGTAAGGCGAGATATGCATGTTTGGTGTCGACCTTTTCTAACCCCATTCCTCTTTGTGGGAAGGCAGCATCGCTGTCATGCTGGTCGTCTGAAGGAAATACCTTACTGCTGTCACACCTCTGTACAGTCAGCAGTACGACTTCGCCTTCGGACCTTAGGTTTGTTGCTTTCAGTCTTACCACTCTTCAACCGACCTGTCTGGCACTGTAGGACCTTGAGGAACGGTTGTTCCAGCCAGTATAGCCCGGTGGCTTCATCACGATAGATATGCCCGACCACCACGTCAAGGTAGCAACAACGGTCGTAGGGTTCTATGCATCATTGGTTCGGTCGATAAGTCACTGTTATTTAATTGGCGGTATCACCTCGTTAAATATTAATAGGGCACAAGGCCACAGGTTATAACAGGACAGAAGACTACAAACCCTGAGTTACTTTTGGATGTATTTATAGAGAAATTGTCGTATTCTGCAAAATTTTATGCAGTTATCTTTCGTGCACATTTTACTAAATAGTGGCTACAGTTAACGTTTGTAAGTATTATCTTACAGATAAATGATGGTTGTTTATCTGTGTACACTTTCAGTATAAAATTACCTTGTTTTTTTGCTTATTCCTCTCACCATTTTAAATAAAACATAATTACAGTTATGATTTGGCAATATTACGTGAAATTCTCCATCGTATGTCTGGTATCGATATATCGGAAGAAATGACGGAAGAACAATTAGAATCCATGTCAGGTGGTGAATTACTATTGCAAGAAGGTGGTTATTATGCACAAATACGTAACACACGTCGTAATGCTGGACGTCTTAAAGATGCCTTGGTTGAACATAATTTGATCATGCCATTTATTTTTTTAATGGCTCAACAGCGTGATGCTATCATATTTCTAGATGATCCAGAACGTCACTGTAAATTAGCTGGGCGTTTATATGATCAGGTTAGTTGAATTTCATGAAGTTCCACACCTTTTCGTACACCACAGAACGGTCAGTGCTCTTTTATTAAAAGCAAGACCGAACCAATCGATTCCGATATAGCTCCTCTCAGAATTACCATCGTCTTCAACTTCAGCTATGTTATTCTACTGAACACATTCTAAACTAAAGTTACTAACCTTTAAGGTTGAAAAACATAAGATGATTGCCTTTTTAACATAGTATGGAGCGCGGTAATGTTTTTTACCAATTCTGAATAAAGCTAGTCAGCTGATGGTCCCAGACACCTGATCTCGGCTCTAATCACTGAGTGCCAGAATTATAGTCTACTAATATTGTTACGAAAACTTTCTGTACCTACTCTTGTATACTCAATTTCTATGGTTAATGTAATATATTTACCCATTTTTTAAAATTATTATCTCTTATTTTCATTATTTCTACTTTAGTGTCAAGGTACTCTTGTACAATTCATAACATTTCTTAGTCTTCAATTAACTCGTGATGAAATGCAAACTCAGTGCTTAAATATTGACAGAATGATGGGTGAATTTCATGTTCCAGCTGATACTGCTTTTTGTTTTCATCGTAATCTGTTTGAACAAAAAGTTGCTGTAAGTTATTTTTATTTCAATTGTCTTCGTTGTTGTTTTCGCCCCAATTTTCTCGTTGTACAAAAGTTTAATTGATTAGTTTTTGAGTTCTAGAAATCAATATTCTGATGAATATATGTATATCACTCCCAGGGAACACGTTTTTGTATTACACTTTGCAGCACACAGTTTGTGGATGAACTAACGTTACTGTCCGACTGTCTAAATCGTAGTAAATAAATTATATTTTTAATCTACAACTTCCTGGTTGATAAATAAGTTCTGTTTCCACCAAGATACTGTTTATTTTCATTACGTGCTGGCGATTATGTTAAAAATCTATTACAAGAATATACAGTCTGATGGTCTTTTTCAGTAAATTCGCATTTTGCAAACCAGTCTCATATATCACGTGCACTACACGCAGTGAAATTTTGTGGCATTCAGACGAATTTGAAATAATTCTTTACAATTCTCTTTCCAACTGATGAACTATGTATGAAGCGCATCACATGTCTCGAGTTTTAAAATTTGCTGCTATCATTTATGCTCAAATTTGTTGATTTTATGGTTTAAATTTTCTTTGAATTGAAAGCATTGCTTGCTAATTAATTTGAAGCAAACCATATCTCCATTCGGTGTATTGATGTCAGAATGGTATATAATAAGTGATTTGTTTTTTACAATTACCGAAACATTTTGGAGTCCGAAATTTCACCTTCTTGTTGCCTTTAAAATATAGCGAACCAGATTTTAGTATGTTATTTATATACGATTGATGAAATATTGATCTGGAATCATCCTCAGGCGAAAAATTGGCAGATGTTCTATACATCGTTAATGATTGTTGTAAAGTACTTATTTATCCATCTGTTGTACTTGAAAAAACGAACATTACTATTATTTACTGATTCTAGGATCTTTAAAATAACTGGGATGACCCTCCATACATATAAAAATATATGATAAACGGCTATAGATGAGGAAGTCTTTGATATAATGTATTACAATAGCATTTGGTGTATAACATAGCTGATCAGAACGCTAATGCAACGCACAAACGAAGTTTGCATTTCTAACTTCAGTGAATCTTTGTCAGATAAGTTACAAAGTTTGAATATTATCCTTAATTGATAAAATGATATATCCAGTCGTATAACTGAATGGGTAAAATGTATTTGCCATATATTATTTTCAGCGTTTATTTGAAAGCAAAGAACAAGCAGAAACAATGAAATCTGGTGAAAAATCAAAATCATTCAGCAAGGTCAGTGATCAGTGTTTTCTTCAATACGTTAAGTTAGAGTAGCCTCGTTTTTCTCCTTTCCTCTCTTTTCTTTCTCCTGGATGGAGTATTGTTAATTTTTTTGCCTGCACGTAATTTAACGGAAGTTCGTATAATCCAAATTTGCCTGTTGTTAGTCTTTGGAGAGATAAATTTCTATTAAAATTTATAAAGCATTTGATTATTAGATTTAGCACGTATAATTTTTCTGTGCCTTATGATAATTAACACCTATTATTTGTTTTGAACTAGCCCAGCTTATCTTTGGTAGTTAGTCTTTTTGAGATCGTTGACTACTGGTCATTTAAGCGTTTTACAATTTCCAACCATTTATTTCAAAATCATTTAATCAATAAAAGTAGTAATTTTATTGCTTGAAGCTTTTAAAGTATATGTAATTCATTCTTAATCAGATGTAGCAGCATATCCATACGATACTATAATTCTAGGTTCTGCTTCAAGACCTTAAATAAATCATATAAAGGCATCCTAAGACGAACAAGTTGAGTCATTTGCTAATATCAGTTTGCTGAATTATCAAAAGCTCCCGAAATAAATACCGAGTAGTACTCAATCATACTCAAACTCGACCTTATCAAACATCTGACAATGTTAATTAATTTTTATCAGGATAATAAATAATTAAAGACTCATACACAGGCATATGAGGCCCACTCTATTTTGTGTAAGGACTAATGATATTACTCAACAATCCAACTCGAATGAGGTGGAGTAATGTATCGAACCTGCAACTTTATGTTTGGAAGGTTATCGCTTTAATATACTGGCACACTACTGATAAACTAAAAGTTTTATGAGGTTAGTTTATATGCAGAAAACAAGGGTAACGGATAGGGTTACACTTTTTATGATTTCGGTAGCTTCCATAAAAAGGTAAATTTCATAATAAATCTAATCACTCTCTAGTCAGTTTTGAAAATACAGTTGCTCTGTAAATCTCTTAGAATTTCCATAATATTTCCAATTATGTTTTGGTGACTCGGATTTTTAAAGATTTTTTCGAGAAATTATAACTTAGCGTCAACACCGCAGTTTCTATGTTAGGATTCCTTTTTTTTATAATTTAAATTCTGATGTCTTTAATTTACTGAGGCCTAACGTCATTCAGTAGCTTGATTACCTATGATGTATGCTATTAAAAAAAAATCATTTTGTGTATAATAATGTCTTTTTTTTCAACTCGATCAATTTAAATGATAATGTTTATCAAGTGTGTTTATTCATCTGTTTTTTTATGTCATTTAGTATTGCTAATCATTCTTTTTGATTATTATTATTAATTTCGTAAAATTGTAGACAATTTTCTCAGCTGCTTCTTTGCATGTTTGCAATGAAATAGCTGCAGCCATACGTCCATTATATCCAGCTCGTGTATGGGATGAATTAGGCATTGTGTTCTTTATCACATTTTGGAGTTTACAGTCAAGTGATTTAGTTGTCCCCGAATCCGCTTATCAACGACAAATACAACAATTAAAAGAGCAGATTCAACAAATTGATACGCCGGCTAGTGGATGGGTAAATGCATTGATGATGTAAACCCTAGTTGTGTATATATTCTTGTTTTTCTTTCTCTCTCTCTTTATGAATAAATGTTCATTTAGATGTAGATTTTTTTGTTTAGAAGCTGGTATTCGTCACAAATTAGACTCAAATGGAGTACTGTTGAAAAAGTTTGGGTGGTGGGACATCACAGCATGGCTTTTATCTCAAGTACCCGTTTAATCCTCTTTTAGAGATCATACCCAGTACCTTCAGATCTCACAGCAAGTTCTTATTCACTAGACACCTGGGTTAACATTCAATCTCGTACACTTTCAACTCATCTTATGGTAAACTTGACGACCGTCTAATGTGATTGGTAAATACTCTTCTACAACCGACATGCTATAATACACTTTCCACAGTTTATCACCGAAATTCGTCATTTTACCGGTGAGCATGATAAGTACCAAAGTTTCCAGTACTCAGCTCTTCAATGATACTTTCAAATAGTTCACTCTGTGAAACTTCACTAACGAACCTTCACATTATCAGATTTCACTTATATTGTTTTTTTTTTCGTTATTATTTACCAAATTTTCTGTCCTTTCAAAACAATGAGTGAAAAACTGTATAATCTGTATCAACAAGGTCGGCAAAGAACTTGTGCCTACATCTTTATCTTGTCTTCTGCTCTTACCGGACGTTTTATGTGGTGAGATAGGGAATTTCTGCGACATAGGACCATTATAATTACAATCGCTTTGGTTCAGATCATGTTGCTAACTTTACTCATTTATTAGGTACAAAGTTGTGTACTCAAATTCGGCTACTTGTTTTCTTGTGTATGTGAAAGCTGAACATCATAACTAATAGTTTGCCGCTTGTGATATAATGGTCCCAAATTATCACTGAAGGTCTTAATTTTGATGTATTTTATTATTCAATAGAATTAAACAAGAAACGTATTGTTTTCTTGATATTTCTCAGGAAGCATGAGGAACCGATCTATTTCAATTTCTTAATGGCGTATTAAATTTAGAATGTTTTTATTTGTACTTTTTCAAATTTAATAACCAAATTAGCATAAACACTAAATCTGATTCACTGTCGAATTAGAATACTTGTACGTGATATTTATATTGTAGTGGTTGGTGGGAAATTTATTTATTCTTAATGCAAAGCATTCGGTGCAATATTTGTCTTAAAAAGTTATTTGTTTGACATGATAAAAAGGAAATATTATGCTGTAACAAGATCGATGTTGGCACAATGCCTTTCGAACAACAAACAACAACAACAACTACTACTACCAAAAGATAAAAAAATAAAATAAATTTATTAAAGCATTACCTCACTGTATTCGTAAGGTGGTCAGGTTTATTTTTGATTTCGGAAGAAATGTTTTACCATAATTCATAAATGATTGTCTAATTGAACAATGTAATTTATTAAAGATTCTATATGATTTAAATAAATCAAATGAAAATAATCTAATCTCGTTGACTTGCGTTAAAACATATTACGTGAACACTTGATGAGCTAACATTTTCTTGTGATATTTCTGGTTGTTTTTGCTTGACTCCCGGTTATTTACGTCTGTTTTGCGTCATCTTACATATCAAGTTGTGATATTTGCATTTTTTATATTCTCTCACACACCCTACATACACCAGTTGTTGATGATCATATTACTAATCGGTTATTGTTTAGCTAGAATGTCCGTTTGTTGTAAATAAGTAGGTCTTCTGGACAATCAAGGTGTTTGTCGAATACACGAATATGTATATATTTCTCTATATTTTTAACTGGATCAATGATTAGTAAGAGAAACCTTTCAATGCTCCTAATAATTATTCCATTGGTGGGTACAGTTTAAACATATAGTACCAATGGTGTTTTTGTATGTTGGTCAAAAAGCAATATAATGAATCTTTTCCCCTTTTTAATTTTAAATGTATAAGTATGTGTTTGTATAGTCTATTCTAGCAACGTGCTAATACTAATTAGTATCTGCTTTTACTGTCACTTTAAGTATGCATTACTTCATCATCATCGTAACATCTAATTTATTTTCTGTAAAAATCTTGACTTGCTTAGTACGCATTTATTTAGTAACAGGATCCTTTTTTCAAATCTCTGTATCTATATCAAATACTCACGTAAATTTAGAATTCAACAAAAAAGAAACGTGAAATAGAACGTTTAGAAAATTTAATTGAACGTCTAACCAATGAACAAGCTGAACGGGAAGAACATGTAACACGTGTACGTGCTTGGCTTATGACTGAACGTGATAATTGGTTTCAAACACGATTAGCTACAAAAACTGATACTATTACACAATTCTTACAATTATGTATATATCCTAGAGTGTGTTTCACCGCAACTGATGCTATCTATGCGGCACAATTTATGCATGTTTTGCATCAATTAAAAACTGCACGATTCTCTACGCTGATTTGTTTGGATCGAGTAAGTATTTTTGTAAAAATATATTATGGGTTAAATGTTCGTCTCTTTAAACCTACTACATGTATTTTTAAGTCTTCTCTGAATAAAATTATCCACGAAATCTTGTTGAAACCAGTCAATACTCTTTATTAAGTCGGATGAAATGTCAATGACCTGCTCAAACGGTTAGGCTACATGTTTTTCACCTGAGTCAATATCAAAACTAACATTTTAATAGATTTGTCTGGACATCTTAACTGCATGCACACACAGACACTACCATCAAAAGCGTACAAGTTATTGCCGAGAAACTGAAGTGAAAATGTAGTTATAGGCATATTTTCCTCCCCGTTTATTCTTTGGAAATAATGAGAAACGAATATACCATAATTCACGCATCTTATATACGATGGATGTAAAAAATCATTAGCAGTAAGTAGACTGTTAAGAAACCTTAAACGAGGATTGTGGGAAATATTAACTGTTTAAAACGTTAATGAAGTAAACAGAAATTTCGTTCTGGAATTCATTGATTGAAAGGTGAAGGGATTCATCATTAAGTCCATCTTTCCATATCTATAAAAACGTTCCCAATTTTATTGGGTACAGATACGCTTTTGTAATGAGTGTAAAGTAAGCTTAGACCAAGAATTCATGCCGATTTCTTTCATGCATTGCACATTTTCTCTCTGCTTTAAAGTGATCTGAAAATATGATTGAATAAGCATTCAAATATTATATGTTCTTTGATAATAACTCAACAATCTCCATAACTCTGTACTGATAATTTCAATTTTAAATGTTACCCTTAAGAAGTTCAAATAAGTTTGTTGAACGAAAAGTTGGGATTATTTAAAATTTATTCTCTGAAATTGTTTCATATACAATTTTCACAGAAAATGTCCTCTTTATATTCGGAGCGCAATTTCTGTCAAAATATTCTCTCATATATTGATGAATATTTCAATATATAGGAATAAGTGTTGAACCTATCATTATATGAAATCTTTCTATTTTTATTAAGAAAAATAACAATTTTGATGGTAAGTTTTATAATAATAATACTGATTACCTAAGATATTTCAAAAGTAAGTTAGTCATGTAAAGGTACAGAAAGACTAAGGTAATATTAACATCGTAGTGTCCTGTGCTATTTTGATGGCTAAAGCAAGAATGGTTATACAAAGTTTTCATGAATTGATATTTCGTAAGTTGGTAAGATGGATTTTGTTACCTTTAACTGTATACAAAATGAAAAATTCATAAATCATCTGATAATTTTCTTGGACGAATTGAAGTGCTTTTTTTGGGTTCATTTGATATTCTTTTGTTAATTCGATTAGCATAGAGCTCTCAATCAACCTTAATCGTCCCTTATTTTAGTAAACATGATAGCTTATGAAAATTCAGTAAGAGATTTACTTAATTGTGTATTTAGTGTAAATGCCCCCATTGAAGGAGTTAACTTAATAGATATGAATCCACAGATTCTATATCTTGAGCATTCCGGCTATGATGAAAGGGTGATTGTGAAGTAGAATTGTCACTTCTTTTGGATATAGATATTATGCAATCGATCAGTTTAGTAGCTTGATCTTTAAGTTCATTTATTTGTTTATATTAATTTACTACTTTTAAATATAATCAGCCTGTTTTGTTTCCATTTTTGTCAAATATATGACAATCTTCATCGTTGTCTCGGTGTCTTATTTTTATTAATTCTCGCAGATATATATGAATTTCGCGTATGTCTATGCTCTTTCTTCAAATAACAATTATGAGAAATATTCGGTGTTCGAGGGGAGGTTTTGGCCTGTTTCGTTGTTAAGTATCGTTTGATAACCTTATCAGAGTAAAAAGTCATTAAGAACCTATCACTGTGATTCTTATTCGATTTCATCTTATAAGACAATATTTTCCCATGATGGCATTATTTTTATGAGCTTTACTGTAGTAATATGATCTCTGAAAGATACATGATTCCTATTCTCTTCTATATTTTCTCGTCCAATCAGATTTTTAATGATATAACCTTGCCAACCAGTATGTGTACAGAAAATGAAGCGCATCGTTACGGTCGATTTTTATGTGCAGTCTTAGAACTTGTGATGCGTTGGCATGCCAGTGAAGAAGTGTTCAATCAAGAATGTGGTCAATATCCTGGTTTTGTTACTGTCTTCAGAAAGGTTAGTTTTCACCGAAAAATACTATTTTACCCACAAGAATATTTTTCTTATGTTTGTGATTATTCCTTCTGAAAAGAAAAAAAGTAGAATGTTTATGAAACGAATTTTATTCGTTGTCAGTGGTACTGAAGCTTACCTTGTTTTACAAGCTTTTCATCTATTTTGTAAAACTAAGATGATTCTAGTAAATGTGTACTGTGGCTGACATTGGAATCCAGGACGCGCGTTTGTACCGATGTAACAAAACTGCGCATATATCAGTCAAGTTTTATCAGTCGCTGTCCTCTTAATGTCAATCATGGGAAAAATATGCAAACCTATATATAAGTTAGCTCTGTAGAGACCTTTTTGAATGTAAAGTTTATCTTCATCATAGCCCAAGATCATCGATGTAACCAAAAAACACCAGTTTGCTGTAGTTCCTTTGCTTTTCTCACCTCAAGAATGCATACAAAAGGTTAAACTGATAATCAGATGAAGGACTTTAAATATTTTTACTGAACGTCACATTGTTTGGTCATTGATAAGACGGAATTAAAAAGCAAAATTACATTTTTTACACATTGTGATTTTTGTACAAAATTACTGGCGTTTTTAAAAAAATTCAATTCGATGATTATTCAGTGTAATATTTGTTTTGTTTATCAGTATGATATTTTATTCAGTATGACATTAATTTAATTGAGTGTAATGTTTCTTTAAGAAACAATATCCTTGTATTCAATTAACATGAACTATACTCAGCATGTAGTTTGTTATATCTCTGGGTATTTTTGATAGATATAATTTTATTCTAATTAGTAATCAAAATAAGTGTAAAAACAAATATATAATAATCAGTGTATTTTCGACTAGGTTCGTCATCATGTTTTAGAGTGAATAAATTTTCACTTGTACCAGTCTTGTTGTTCTTACTTCGCATCGTGGGAATGATTGTGGTTCCTCGTTTTCTCAAGTATAAATAATAAGCGATTCTGACATAACAATCGGCGATGCAGTCACGACAATTGATGACCAGTCTTAACAGTTATTGTGTCAGAATTCCGTTAACATCGGTTCTAGATTCAATCAATTTCTGATGTTGCACAACCATTATGTAATCTTATTCACTATTAGCTGATTTTATTTATTTATTATTCATTTGAACATGTAAATATTGGTCCAAGAGGGCACCAAATATATATGCGCCACACAAAATATTCAGAATCGGAAAAGAAAAAAAGGAGAGGGTAAGAAGCGTAAAAAAAGAATAACGAACAGATTAGTGTAAGGTAGTGTAATAATAATAGTAATGGGGGAAGCGGAAAGGTACAATCAGAAGAAATCTTTCAGTTAAGGAAGAAACAACCACTTTTTACGAAGAAAGTAAAAGAACGTTACAGCAGGATCACCACTGACTTCTTTTCTGAGCCATATCTGATAGCGTCTCTAGCCACTGTGTTGCACCATCTCTAGGACCCCAGCGACAGAGTCGTGATGGACCAACAGAAGCCAGCCCTTTGCAGCTTTCTTTCATACCACGACACTATGTTATGCACTGACCACCTCTCCGCTTTTTCCAACCATTCTGAGGGTCGGCAAATAATGCACGACGTGGAATTCTCTGGGACGACATTCGTAGAACATGTCAAAGCCACCGAAGTCGGTGTTTCAAGATGGTGACACCAATTTCATTATCGTCTTTGTGACCGAACACACGATGCCGAACTTCTGCATTACTAACATGGTGTTGCCACTGAATGTCAACAATCCTTCGGAGACAGCGATAATCCAACACAGAGAGTCATATAACGTCCTCAACTCGGAGAGGCCAGGTTTCACATGCATAGAGTAGAACTGCTCTTACCGACGCGCTGTTCATCCGACCTTTTACACCCAGACTGACATCACGAAGGCGCCAAAGGTGGCCCTGATTGGCATAAGCCGCTCTGGCTTTCACTATACGTGCATTGATCTCATCACTCACGCCACCACCAGCACTTATGCAGCTACCTAGATACACGAACTTCTTGACTACTTCTATCTGCTCACCATCTAATGTGACTACAGGATTAGAATCCTGCCAATCTTGTAGAAGTACTTTGCACTTCGAAGGTGCAAAGCACATAACATATCTACGGACATTGTTTGCCAACTGATTAAGTGCGGATTGCATGGCTTGGGCATTATCGCACAGTAAAACAATATCATCCGCATACTCAAGGTCGAGAAGTCTTTCTCCAGGCAACAGATCCACACCGCCATTGGGCAACCCTGCCTAACTCCACTGCTTGGATTGAACAATGGAGAGAGGTGGTTGTATGCCCTCACTCTGCCTGAGGTGTTTGTGTATAGGGCTTTTAGGATGTTAATAAACTTCTCAGGCACACCCTTCTTCAATAGACAATCCCAGAGAACATTCCTGTCCAGCGAATCGAAGGCAGCCCTGATGTCAAGAAACACTACGATTGTTGGCCTTTGATAAGTATGGCGGTGTTCTAACAATTCGCGGAGGGTGAAGATATGATCAATACATCCTCGACCGGAACGAAACCCAGCCTGCTCCTCGCGAGTCAATCCTTCTCGGGTTCTGAACAACCTACGAAGTATGACGGAAGCCAATAGCTTGGACGCAATCGGAAGTAGACTTATCCCCCGATAGTTGTTACAGGAACGACGTGAACCCTTTTTAAAGATAGGGACAACTATCGACTCATTCCATGACGTTGGTACACTCTCTAGTTCCCAGATCTTTGTAAACAACGTCGTCAGTCCCTTAGTCAGAAAGTCACCACCATCTTTAAAAAGAGCCGGAGGTAAGTCATCTGGGCCCGATGATTTGTAGCGCTTCAAGAGTTGGAGTTCCTTGCGGACTTCCACCTCATTTGGTGGATCAGTCGTCACCGGCCATGGAGGGCAGGACAGTCTGATTGGTGTTGCCGGAGCAGCAGGCTAGTTGAACTGCCCTTCGAAAAATTCTGCCCATCGTCCAAGACGTCGATGGATGTTAGTGATTGGCGTTCCGTCATCCTCGCAGATTGTTTCGCTCACACCAGACTTCTTGCTGCCAGTGGCTCGGATGAGTTGGAAGAGTTTCCGGTAGCTACCAGATGCAGCTGCTGCTTCCAACTCACTGGCACGCTCCGACCACCAGACTTCTCGGTCCTTACGCAAGCTTTGCCCGATTTCATTACGTAACATCCTTCGTCTGTGGTCAAACTCACGGTCACCCGGAGTAGACCGACGGGCTTCAATCAGTTGTAAGGAACCAGAAGAAACCCAGTGCTTGTAAGCGGGACGTTTCGCAAACCCACAACTGACTTGACCCGCCATTTTCATGGCGTCATGCAATTGCAACCAATGCTCATCTATACTTTTCGGTGGAATGGTAGCTAGCCTAGAAGCTCGCTCGGTTCGGTACATACTAGCAACAGAAGTTGCAGCCAGCTTGCTAACATCAATCTTGTGGTGACGGTCACTTCGTTGGCCACTGAAAAGTAAGGTAAGATTGGCGCGGACCAGAGCATGATCAGATTCCAGATAGGTTCTCCAAAAGGAGCGGCAGTCTTGTACACAACCATGCCAGCGGTAGCTGATCGCGATGTGATCAATCTGAGTCCAGGCTGGAGATGCAGAATGAGGACGCCAGGTGGCACATCGGCGATGACTGTGCCGAAAGTTAGTGCTAGCCAGAAACAGGTTATGGTCTGTGCATAGTTGCAGTAGACGGTCCCCGTTATCTGTCCTGCGACCAACAAGTCCCCATCGGCCACCTAAACGACTCTTCTGTGCCTAGACGCCCGACCTGAGCATTCAAGTCTCCGGCTAGCACTACAATATCTGTCGAACGCACTTTCTGGAGAAGAACAGTTAGCTGGTGGTAGAACTCGTCCTTGATTGCATCCGGGTTGCAATCTGTCGGGGCATAGGTGGAGATGACGAAAAGACATCGTTTCTCACGTCGATTTCTTCTCACTTTGATGGAACTTTCTAATCTAACAGCACATAACCGACTGTCAATGGGGATTCAGTCGACTAGTGCTGCCTCAGCTCTAGCGCTTATTGCGACACTAACGCCAGCATGACCAGACGAAGATGCCACAGTGTCCGCGGATAAACGCACATAAAACAAGCTTTTTGAAGTGACAGATGGAGAGTGAATTTGTATAACTTCACCAGAGTCTTAAATACCGGTCTCGGATAGACAACAAACGTCGATATTTATTTATTTATTTTAACACGTAGGTATTGGTCCAGGGAGGCACCAAGTACATATGCGCCACACAGACCTCATTTGTTATATGTGAGGGCTGTGGTACTGCCCGGGTGCCCAAACCGAAGCAGGACGTTGAAGGCAGCCAGTTTGAATGGTGCCCGTGGTTTCAGAAAAACTGCTTCAGTAGTAGCAGTGGTAGCAGATAATTTTCGACCAAGCAGTGACTCGGGATCGTTTAGATATTGCAGTTTCCACGATAGGCGAGCTGCTGTATAAGTCGAAAAATAAGGATAGGCAGAGTGGGAATAAAAGAGAGTGGTAAATAATAATGTGAATCGTTTGATTGTTAATTGAAGCAAGAAAAGTATCTTCCATAAATATCAACATTTCATAATATTTGTGTGTGGGCTGTGATACTGCTCGAGTGTCCAGACCGAAGCAGGTAGTTTTCTTAGGGGGCCACACCCCGAGCCTTTGACCTAAAGGTCTGACCCACAAGGCAGTGGAGCATCGTGAGGAAATGTCCCATGGTAGCCGGTGACCAAAAATTAGTTTATACTCCATTTGTTCCCTCAGGATCCTGGAGCCCTTGTGCACCATTGGTTTGTAATCAGAGTTTTACAACTCTCCTAGGTGGACTCGGACATGCGCTTTTCGTCCTCCCATTTTCGTAGACAACACTCCTGGCACGAGAAGGTAGTTAGTAGGACTTCCCTGGCAGAGGCTGTATACGCGTGGCCGTGTGAGAACATTTCGAGAGGGAGGATGGGCCCAAACCAACCTTCGGCCCTACCTGGGCATTTGGGGTTATTTTAATTCGTCATGAATTTCCGTCTGATCAAAATAGGATACAGGACTAGTTGTTCTTCGTTTGTGGGGGACTTTCGTAATTTAAACATTTTTGTCACGACCTTTCATTTAAACTATGAATAGACGTATAAATTGACTCACCAATGACAATCTATCGTGATCTTCCAGGTAAAAGAAGTTTTATGACAACAGTAAACATCTAGAGTTGACCCATATTTTACATATGTGATCTTAGTGTGATGTGGCTAGCGTTCCTCAATCTATGTCATTTAGTAATTTTGTGTAAATCAAATATACTCTGATTCTCAAGTAATTGCTTTTTGTGGAGATTTTCATATAGATGTTTTACGGAAAATTTATATCATGATCTGATATCATAAGACCTTGATACTCTTTGTTCATTCTAAGACAGTAGAAATTCGTACCTCAGGTAGATGATTCATGTGGTTTTTTGTCTTCTGAGCTGAATGGTTTGGTCATAGAGCCTTCATCGTTATTCTGAACGACATCCACACAATTCAGGTAGAGTGAAGTTTTCGAACTTCTCCACATATAACTCACAGCTTGTTCTGTCGACCATTATGTTGATTGGTCAGTATTGACCATTACCTGTCATTTTCTACATTATTTTGATTGTATATCCCTTTGATTTGATTTCTGGTCCTATATCCGTCTTATTGGTTGATAGTATAGATCGATCATAATTTTTCTGACTGGTTGATAGGTTGTATAGATTTCAATATGCTAGTTGATTGCTGGTTGATCTGAATGCCAAGCTTCTAAAAATTTTCTAGTGTTTTTAGAATTGCCTCTATCCAAGATCCCAACATTTTCCCAGTTGAATATGTGTCCACAGTTGTCCACATGCATTGATGTAAGCGAGTATATGCCATGGCGTTTGACCGTTAATTGATGTTTATTCAGGCGACGATGAAGAGGGTTGCCGCTCTGTCCGATGTAGTGTTTTTCTCAATCGGAACAATTTGTTTTGTAGATGATGTTCAGTTTTACTTCTTTTTTCATTTCGTCCTTTGGTTTGCATAGGATTGGTCGGAATAACTTCATTGGTTTGTGTGCTACACCTATTCCAAAATCTCCATTTCTCATATGTCATTCTAATCCCTTTGATTACCATATAAAATTGAGCTCTCACTGCATATTGATATCCGCATTGACAACGGTTCGATGTAAATACCGTATTCTTCCATAGATTATTTAGTATTTCTTTTTCTAGATTCACCTTTTTTTACATTGAATCCGTATTCATATGTGCTTGAGTATGTCTGTATGGTTGATGTCTACTTCCCAATCCATGCCTTTTTATACACAGATAAGGATGGGATATCTATTTTTCCCGACAGTTGACATTCAGTTATTACTAATTCACTGTTTTATCCGTGTTAACATAAAGTCAAATGAAGTATCAACCATAATCTATTTCTTATTATTCCGGTTGGTTTTATTTCAAGACATATCAAGGTTTGGATGCGAATACTAAACCAGACCAATTGCAGTATGAGAATTATCGTCATGTTGTACATAAATGGCATTATCGTATTACGAAAGCAATTGTTGCTTGTTTAGAATCTGGTAATTATGTTCAAATTCGCAATGCATTAATTGTATTAACACGAATTCTACCTCAATATCCGAAAATCACGCAGTTTGGAAGTGCTGTTGAACGACGTGTAAATAAACTAAAAGATGAAGAGAAAGATCGACGTCCTGATTTAAAGGTTTGTTTATTAGTGCTTCTCTTTTGATTTTAACTTCCGCTTCATATAATTTCAGTTTGGACAGTTAAATATTGCTTTTCGATCTAGTATAAATTAAACCATAACCATCCCATACTTCAATGCGCAATTTTACCCGAATGGAATAGGTTGGTCGAACCGAGATATGATGTCAATCCATGGATTTACTAACTGTTGATGTAAACTGTTAGTCAATTTAGTTTACTTGTTCAGAGTCCATATCGTAGTTGTGATCAATCAGTCAGTTCCACTGATATAAATGCACTTATTTTTTATGTCATCTCGAAAACGCTTTGCAGTTGGTACAAAAACCACTGCTGGAATTTACTTTAATACATTTTTTTGTTTGAATAGTCACAAACAAGCATTATGTTAAAGTGGAATTTCCTACTGAAATTCCTTATTTGTTGCCAGACATTGTGGTGTTGATTAGATTCATTCCTATTATTAGTCGTATATTCTCTGTGTTTCTGACATAAATGAATACATCTTTATCGGATTCATCTCGTTAATGTCATCGCATTTCACATATCTGTTATGCTTATTTAAGCTAATGCACACGTATAATGGGGTCTAGACTGACTATGATTCGTTCTCATTACATAACATGTCATATAAAGTTATTACAGATGTGGTTTCCTATGTATTTTTAGCATGTAGATGTTCATTAATCATTAAATGATAATTTCTAAATTTCTCGATCGGATTTTTTAAATTTATCAAAGCACATATAAGATGGAAGTTCACCTGTTTTATTTAGCTTGTAAAATTAATGCTCTCACTTAAATTATTTATTTATAGTTTTCTGTTTCACCTACTTGATTAATTAGAATATAGGAAGTGAAAGAGATATATCGAGATGTATTAGTTACATTATACGTATTGTTGTTTTATTCCGTGATTTATTTCTCGCAATAAAAACAAATAGAATTGTTTTGTCTAACGACGATTTGTCTTCCAAGCTCATAGAAACATGTTTGGAAAATTTTGTTTTCTAATATTTCCAATCAGTGTGTATTTAATGTAATTAAATTTCGGCATACTTTTTATTTTTTGTTTGTTTGTAGGCTCTGGCATTCAGTTATGCTGGCCTAATGCGTCCACGTAAAGTTAAATGGGTTAGTGAGGAAGAATTTCATTTGAAAGAAACTAAACCAATTCGCTCAGAGACGAATACAAATTATTCAAGTAATCATCAAAGCATCAACAGTGGTGGTAACATCAGTCGTACTGTATCAAATCCTGACAATACTTCTGGAACTACTGTCAACTCAACTAGTTACGGTCATAATCCACGAGGACACTCCGGTTCAAATCAATTGACCAGTTTTTCGAATCCGCCTTCAAATGTAAACAACACTAGTGGAGGTACCACCAATACTAATACTAGTAGTAGTGGTAGTGGAGGCAACAACACAACTTTTGTTACTAGCATCAGTAATTCATCTAGTAGTTCTGCGACACTTGAACCTCCACATATTTCAGTATCTGTTCGACGTACTTCAACACAACAACCACCATCAAATCAAACTGGTAAAATCTCATCCAACTCAACTATGACTCCAAGCGGTAGCGGTAAGTCTTATACATGCACGGTCATGTTATTCCTCTCAACTCTGTTTATATTCATTTTCAGCACATGCATATTAACTGAACAATTCTATAAATAAACATATATAATTTATTCTAGAGTATCATACTATGATGAAAAATTGTCGCATATGTATTTGAATTTCATTATTATAATAATTGTTTCTTTATGCCCCGACCGTTGTTTCATAATAACCACCTTCTTGCAATAGTAATTCACCACCTGACATGGATTCTAATTGTTCTTCCGTCATTTCTTCCGATATATCGATACCAGACATACGATGGAGAATTTCACGTAATATTGCCAAATCATAACTGTAATTATGTTTTATTTAAAATGGTGAGAGGAATAAGCAAAAAAACAAGGTAATTTTATACTGAAAGTGTACACAGATAAACAACCATCATTTATCTGTAAGATAATACTTACAAACGTTAACTGTAGCCACTATTTAGTAAAATGTGCACGAAAGATAACTGCATAAAATTTTGCAGAATACGACAATTTCTCTATAAATACATCCAAAAGTAACTCAGGGTTTGTAGTCTTCTGTCCTGTTATAACCTGTGGCCTTGTGCCCTATTAATATTTAACGAGGTGATACCGCCAATTAAATAACAGTGACTTATCGACCGAACCAATGATGCATAGAACCCTACGACCGTTGTTGCTACCTTGACGTGGTGGTCGGGCATATCTATCGTGATGAAGCCACCGGGCTATACTGGCTGGAACAACCGTTCCTCAAGGTCCTACAGTGCCAGACAGGTCGGTTGAAGAGTGGTAAGACTGAAAGCAACAAACCTAAGGTCCGAAGGCGAAGTCGTACTGCTGACTGTACAGAGGTGTGACAGCAGTAAGGTATTTCCTTCAGACGACCAGCATGACAGCGATGCTGCCTTCCCACAAAGAGGAATGGGGTTAGAAAAGGTCGACACCAAACATGCATATCTCGCCTTACCCCACGTATATCCGTCTTCGGTGGTAAGGTCTCAACAATTACGGGGCTAACACAAGAATTACTCACAAAAAGTTCGTGTGTGACCGACCTCAAGCAGTTGTCTCTTGAGCACTGCGGTCAAGCTCTCAGGTCATTAAGACCACCTCTAGTTCAATTTCCTTTTCAGGTACCTCCGAAATATCCCTTCCACGGTGTGAGCAACCGGGAAGTGATAACCGCCCTCACATCTGTAACAGCACTCAAGACCATTATATTCATAATCAACCTCTTTCTTCAGTTCCTATTATTCCTCCTACATCGACCTTCAACACTAAACTCGGAAAGATAGGGACACACGCCGTTGCCTTTTCGTTGTTCCTGCCTACACTCCCACTGACTGCAGCTCGGATGAAGTGAAAGATGAATTTTACAGAAAAATCTCTGAACTTCTTAAGAAAGCTAAACGCTCAGACATAGTCCTCATAGCAGGTGACTTTAATGCCCAAGTAGGTAGTTTAAACCAAGCAAAAAGACATTTAGGAGGGTATTTTGGTATTCCGGCACAGCGAACAGACAATGGTGATCGTCTGCTGCAACTGTGCTCAGACAATCGTTTATTTTTAGCAAACACAAATTTTAAGCATAAGAAGAGACATCGTCTAACATGGCGACCCCCTGCACCAAATCAACGATGGACTCAAATAGACCATATTGCCATCAGTCATCGTCGGAGAGGGTCACTCATTCTGCAGTACCTGTTTGGACTCCGACCATGCCCTAATACGAGCACGCATCTGCTTGCGCCTCACTGGACGCAAAAAAGCCACATTAAAAAGACCCATTATAACTAAACTGAGTAACGAGAAAACCAAACGTAGGTTCCAAGAACAACTGAGGTCACGCTTAGGTAGTTCTGAAAACGAGGCTGACCCAGATGTTGCTTGGAAAGATATACAATCAACTATAGAAACAGCAGTGACATCTATTAGTGATTTAAACCACAGGGTTACAAACAACCAATGGATTTCTTTAAGGTCTATTGCACTGATGGATTCTCGCAAACTCATCACATCAGGCCCTGAGCACGATGATGAGCGAAAGCAAATCAGATCTAGGTTAAGCAAAAGTCTAAGGAATGATCGTGAGCAGTGGTGGGCAACGAAAGCAAAAGAGATGGAAAAGGCGGCGGCTATAGGGAACACCAGACAGCTCTACAGACTAATAAAAGAAACTGGAATTAATAAGTCAAGTGTAAGTCAGACCATTTCGGAAAAAAACGACACTCTCATCTGCTCCCAGTCCAGACGTTTAGAACGATGGGCGGAACATTTTAGAGAACAGTTCAGCTGGCCTTCAGCTACTCTACAACTACCCTCCATTCCCAGACAGTATAAATGGAACATTGAAGTAGGTCCCCCAACTCTAGCTGAAGTTCAAAAGGCTATAGTTAATCTAAAACGAGGAAGAGTAGCTGGTCCAGATGAATTGGCTCCAGAGGTCTTTTGAGGATGGTGGTCCAATTTTAGTGATTAGGTTGACTAATATTTTAGCTAAAATCTGGGAGTTAGACGTTATCCCATCTAACTGGTCACAATCACTTATCGTCCCTATATATAAGAGAGGGTCAAAATCATCCTATGACAAGCATAGAGGGATTAGTTTGACTAATGTAGTATCTAAAATACTAGCCTCGATAATTATCGGACGACAAACTAAGACTCGTGAATTGCAAACATGAGAAAATCAGGCTGGTTTCAGACATAGTCGTGGTTGTGTCGACCACATATTCACCATTCGTCATGTTCTAGAATACAGACATACTTACCGGTGTCCGACAATGGTGGTCCTTTTTGACTTAAAAGCAGCAGTGTCTGTCATTGAAAGGTGTATCTCAGAAGTACATAAACCTTGTGAAGGCTCTTTACTTGAAAACTACTAGCCGAGTCAGAGCTTATGGCAAACTATCATCTGCTTTAGCAACCTCAAGTGGTGTCTGGAAAGGCTGTGCACTTTCCGCATTTTAGTTTAACTTCATCATAGACCTACTGATGGAAATAACATTTTCGTCGACTCGATTCTCGGGTATTGATCTCCTTCCAGGAGGTCCACTTATCGACTTAGAATACGCAGATGACATAGTCCTGTTTGGTGAAGACGCTGATAAAATGCAGAGTATTCTGGTAGCACTAAGCAACAATGCCAGAATGTTTGGAATGCGCTTCTCTCCCTCTAATGCAAGTTGTTGCTTCAGGACTGGTCTTCGTCAACACTTGAACTAAGGATAGGAAGTGAAGTAGTCGAACGCGTTGACAACTTCACTTATCTTGGAAGTCTGATCAGCCCTAATGGGTTGGTACCTGACAAAATCTCAGCACGCATTCGAAAAGCTCGTTTAGCCTTTGCCAACTTACGTCACTTATGGCGAAGGCGAGATATTTGTCTATCAATTAAGGGACGAGTATACTGCGCGGCAGTTCGTTCCGTTCTACTATACGTCGAAGATACCCGTAAGTTACTAGTATTTGACCACGGGTGCCTCAGAAATATTGCATGCATCTTCTGGCATCACCGGATAAGTAATAGTGAGGTTAGACGCAGGGCATTAGGGAATCATGGCAAATCAGCTGATGAGGTTGTGAATCTTCATCGACTGAGATGGTTGGGTCACGTGCTACGTATGCGTGAACACCGATTACCACGACGCGCAATGCTAATCAGTGTTGGAGATGGTTGAAAGAAGGTTAGGGGCGGCCAAACCTAGACGTGACACCAGTGCTTGAAGACACTAACTTCTAGTTTCAGCTATATCTGTAGATGCAGACTACCTGGTTGGGGTCTGCGTGGCTATCGTAACCAATGGTTGGAAACTTTGGGTGACATTGTTCACAATCGATCACAATGGCGGTGTATACACTCTTTGTCTTCTCTTAAACTAAAAGACTAAAATCACTTCATATCTTTCTTTCTACGAACCAATTCTTTCTTCCTGTACTATATCCTAATATGTAATCTTTCTTCTATATACTGGCACCATTGAGTAAAGTACTTCTATGAATCCGGTGTTCGTCTTGTTGTGCCAATGGGGTATGTCAACTTGGACCGATGCATATATGTGCTTGGTCCTACGTTGTAGCTGACTGACTGTTTGTTTATACTATTTGTTTATTATCCCCATTATTGTTATTACTTCTTTTCTTATTTATATACACTGACTAACTATAATGTAAACATTTTCACAAATAATTAATTGTATTTCTCCAATGCTGAAAAACTTATTCTTGAAAAGACAAGTTAGAATTACAAACATGATAACCAACTTTTTTGAAGAAAAAGAAGTATAATTAAAATCGGATGTCAGGTTTAAAGGAGTGTAGAGATGGTGGAGAAGATTTGTAGCTCAGGCGGATGATTTTGATGGAGTTTTGTTCTCTGAGCTGGATGGTTTGGTCGTGGAGCTTTCATCGTTCTTCTGAACGACATCATCAGCACAAACTTCAGATAGAAGTGAAATGTTCGATTTTCTCCATATGCGTTTCACAGCTTGTTCTGTGCACCTCGATGTTGATTGGTTCTTATTGACCTTAAATTTGTCATTGTTTACCTTTTTGTCTTGGTTTTGTTCCTATATTTGTGCATAAGTTTCCTGATTGGTTGATAAATCGGATCGATTTCAATATGTTTGTTGATTGCTGATTGACCTGAGTGTCAAGCTTCTAAAAATTCTCTTGTGTTTTTAGAATTTCCTCTGTCCACGATTTCCACATTTTTCCAATCGAATGTGTGTCCGCAGTTGTCCACGTGTATTGATATAAGTGAGGAGATATCATGCCGTTTGACTGCTAATTGATGTTCATGTAAGCGCATGTGAAGGGGGCGTCCGCTTTGTCCGATGTAGTGTTTGTCGCAGTTGACACAATTTATTTTGTAGATGATGTTCGATTTATCTTCTTTTGTTATTTCATCCTTTGGTTTGCATAGGATTGACTGTATTGATTTTGTCGGTTTGTGTGCCACACCTATCCCGAAGGTTTTTAGCAGTCTTGTGCGGTTTCTGATATGCCATGTATGTATGGTAGGGTGATCCGTTTGTTGATGTTTGTGCTTGATTTGTGCTCTGATGCTGCATGTAGTTGGTATTTTTTGATGAAGTTGACTGGGTAACCATTCTTTTGAAATACTTCCTTTAGGTATTTCTCTTCTTTTCTTTGTGCACGTAGTTGATTTTATGTGCTCTTGGGTTGTTGCTATTGTAGTTTAGAATTTGATCTGTGTGGGTCGGTTTCCTATATACTTGAGTTTCTAGTTTTCCTGTGTCAGTTCTAGTGATTAATATATCCAAGAATGGTAGTTTGTTGTTTGCCTCCTGTTCCATTGTGAACTTGATGTCATCGAAGACGTTGTTGATCAGTTTGTATGTGTTTTCTAGCTCATTCTTTTTTATGATAACGAATGTGTCGTCTACATAGCGAATCCAAATTTTTGGTTTGATCACTGGTAATATCGCGGCTTCCAGTCTTTGCATCACTGCTTCCGCGATCAGTCCTGATATTGGTGACGCCGTTGGTGTCCCTTTCGTTTGTTCGTAGATTTTGTTGTTGAATTGAAAATATGTTGTCAGGCATATGTCGATGAGTTCTAGTAGACTTTGACTTTGAAGTTTTGTGTACTTTGTGAGATTTGTGTCGTTGGCGAGGAGCAGGGATAGAGTTTCTTTTGCTAACCTTGGTTCGATTGAGGTGAATAATGCACAAAGAAAATCAAACAGGGAGATATCAAGAAAAGTTGAACAACTGCCTAGTTTTGTACTCCACAGCGTGCTCAAGAATCGAAGCAAACACTGGTCTTGTGCTCATGAGTGTCTGGTTTCGAAATAGATTTTCAACTTTTTGGTATGGGTTCTTCATTAATGGATTAACAACCATGTGAGCAGTGAAACAGTCTCTTGACAACTTCATTCTTTTATGTGGACATTGAGGAAATTGAAATATATATCATTAAGTTCCAACCTATTGTTCTACAGGCAACTCACGCTAGAAGAACTGAATGTATTGGGTTCGATCTCTTCTGAGTCAGTTGTTTACCGCGGATGATCCACGTAATAACGTGAAATAGTTAACTATTTCTCCTTGAGTTTCAGTAGTTCTGCAATTTTTATAATTTCATAACAAAATGTAACTGGAATATTACTAAAATAAATGGTTCTTTTCACAGAAAGCAATGCATTCCTTTTTTGTTCGGTTAAACACATTGAAAACCAATCATTGATGCGTAGATTATGATTTTATTACCATTCACCATTGTTTTCATGTGCTTTATCGCAAATAGTTCTTGAAACACGGTCACGACCTCAAACAGTGAATACGTCTATAACGGCCGTAGAGTCTTCGAAATGCAATCCTTCTGGTCAACCATCCGGGTCTGTGTCACTGTCCTCGGTAACAGCTGTCAGCAATCCTATTAGTTCGAATAATTCGAGCAATCATTCACCTTCCATTCCAACAACTACTCAAAGTAAATTACGATCTAGTCAGTAAGTAAATAATTGACCACTTTTGTTTTGTATTCAGACAGAAATAACTAGTTGTTAGAATTATCATTTAAGAAAAGCTAGCATATAGATTTTTCTCTTAAAGTATGTTATCATAAATTCTTAACGACATTTGCATTTTGGATACTGTTTATTAATACAAGCGAATATATAGTGGAGAGTAATCAAAGGTTTTGTGTTGAGTTGTATATTTTGAAGGAAAACCATAAGTTCATGATGAATATCATTGAGATTTTGTTGGCTCTTCAGAGAAATGTACAGTTAATACAGATACAGTTGCAATACATTAAGAATTATTTTAAAATAACATTTATAATGTTACTTTAACACTTCGGGATCCAATCTAGACCTTCAGAAAGTAATCGTTGCTCTTGTATGAAATCAGATATTCATTTATTTGTTGCAATAAAATGTTTGCATCGAAATACTATTGAAATTGTTTATTAACTATTCTTTTTCTTCTTTGTTCAATTCAAATGATTGATTTCTTGCGACTAATACTCATGAATAATCAATGTACTTTTATTATATTGATTTTATACACGATCTTTCATCAACTTTAAGATAACCGGATTAGAATCTGACACATGTTTTTATTAGTTTAAGCTGTTGTATAATTCAAAAGTAACCACCTATTACATGTTTTTGGAACTTTAAAATTTCAGCCGCACTCCTTATATGTATAGGTCTGTTAGTGACGTTATTTTGGTTGCTTAAATCGCGAAGCTGTCGTAAAATTTAATTCTGAGTTGAGTGACTTAACTGATCATATAAAATGTTTTTGCTTCTGATTGTTACATTTAAAACCTACGAAAAGATCGATAGATATAATTTCTCTCTTTCATGACAAATATCTTGTGGAATTTGATTGATGCTTATCAGTTCATTGTAAATTGGTATATTTGTGTTGGTTTTATTTTACCGAATAAAATTTTTTAACAGACGTTTCGAGTCATCTCTACCACCTCCAGACGATGATGTTGCTTCTATACCGGGACCACAATCACATTGTAAGTAATGAATAATTTTTCTGGCTATTTTAATACACAGTTTATTTTTATAAATCCTTGTTTCAATTGCTTAAAAAAGGTCAAAGAATTACTCAGTTGTCTCTTTCTAGTTTCACCTTGTCAATATCGCTGTATCATCATTTTTTGTCCTTCAAGCATATGTTACCCATATGCTATAGTACGTTCTCAAGCTTTAACGACAAGCTGCGAAAATGTTATTACCCTCCATTTAATCCTGTCAAGCAGCTGAGTGATATCAAGTAAACTTAAACGTGATTAAAGTGAGGCTCAGATAAAATTCTATTTGTAAATAAGTGGATAACAATATTACATATTTACGGATACATATATCTTGATTACGTGTCTAGTTTTTATTTAATTGTTATTGTTTTTACCTCGTTTAATTATTACCAACAGCATCGAAACGACGCAGAATGGAATCAGCCAGCGCGAATTTGACTAGTCCTAATGGGTGCATTTTAAATGTGACAACATCCAAGGTGAGCATTTGGAAAATTTTTTTCAACCTGTGTGCAATTTCGTGAAATATAATGCAAAAAGTATGGAATAATTTCCTCATTTTGTATTCAAAATCGAACAATAAAAAGAATTACTTCGTAGCTTTATTTGTCATTTTCTTATACATCCATAAGTTACATTTGATATACATCTTAGTCGTAAAGATTCTTACATCTGTTGATTTTTAAGATTATTTGGTTTCTGTTGCATTATCTTGCATGGTTGCACACACTTGGAATAAACATTCATTTGTTTGTATGCTAATAGTACCAGATGTTTTTAGTTAAGCTAAAATGAATTTGTTTTTATTTTGAAAAGTAATTATTATTGTACAAAAGTTAATTAGTTATCAGGAGTGATAGCAGGTAAACAACATGACATGTTATTTTACGTATAAATTTTACCAATAGATTTTGACCATGTATTAATTCATCATGTTGCAGAGCTAATTGATACAAAACGTTTTGTAAGAAGCCAGTAATAAATTCTAATCGTGATATATCTTTTTAAAGATTTTCGGCTTTAATCTTATAACTCGTATATTGGCTAAAAGTGAAATTAAGGTTGGCTTATTTCCGTTTGTAAGGAACGTGTTTGTAATTACTTGTGCTGAAAGGCTGATAGTAAAACATCTTTAAGTTTCAATGTAGTATGCGTATTTATTTTTTTTGAAATATAATTTGGAATAGGCATCAGTGAACACAGTTGACGAACCACGTGAGTCACATAAATCTTCCACCCGTAAACGTTCAACTCCCACAACTATTCCAGGAAGTGCACCGATCACTCCAGAAGCTGCTATACAAAATTTACGTTACACAAATGCCGGTATAGTTTCCAACACTGTTCCCAGTGTTAATTCTTGCAGCGGCGGCAGTAGTGGTACTGCTAGTCGTTCAACAACAAGTCCTGGTGAAAATATTTATCCTGTTAATTCTTCTCTACGTCATCATCATCATCACCAATCTAGACAGTCGAGTCATCAAAGAGCATCATCGGGTAATTCCACTGAAAGTCGAGAACCAAGCTTAGAAAACGAACGGAATTTAATTGCTTCCAGTTCAGCAGGTTTAGTAAAGAAAGCAAAGAAAGGTAAGCGAAATTAAAGGTAGGTCTTAGTCCACATCCCGAATATATTGTAATGTATATTTTATGGAATATTATGATGTTGCTTGTTTAGCAGGTTACCTATTCAAATCTCTTTTTGCTAATTCTATTCTGCATTGCTCCGATAGAGCAATTGGTTTATCAAATATATTTTCAAAGCCACACTGTTTGTATGTATATGTCTGGTGATATTCTTTAGTTACTCGAATCACAGTAGATCAAGCGAGGTTCGAACCTGGAGCTTATGGTCTGCAATTCAGGTGCTTTAACCAATGAGACAGTGCTCCCCTCATATACAGTAGATAAATTTATATTTGTAAGGACTGGAATGCTGTATTATTTTATTTGAACACATAAATACTGGTACAAGAGGGCACCAAATATATATGCGCCACACAAAATTTTATTTGTGTGTGGGCTATGATACCGTAGTGAGATAGCAACTTTATTGATGATATTGCATGACAATTGTACTACCTAACAAAATTAAATATCGAATCATTGCTTTATAGCACAACTTGAAAGTGCTAAATTTGATCCCCAGTTGATAAGTTGACCCCGTCGCCAGTTGTTATATCTAGATCTTAGATTCTTGGTATATCGCGTACAACTTGAGCACTCGAACGCTAGAGAAAAGAGAAGACAAGTTAAAGGAACGCTATTCCAAACAGTGTCGAATATAGTACAAAACTCTCAAGTATTTATAATTTTTATTAAAAACGAAATCATCATGTAGTTATCCGATCCGCATACAGTGGTTTTTAGCATTTGTCAATAGGGATGCTACACGTAGGGATTCTGGAATGTTTTTCCGAAAGATGATTGAATGGAATATCTTCGGCTCTTTCTGAGTTTCTTAGAGCTTCCTCGATGTCACCCGTGGGTCATTATCACACAATGTGTTTGCATATTGGCATGCGCTGCATGAAAAAGATATGTTCAGTTCTCCTTGATTTACAATATTTGTTAACAAGTTGATATCCGTTCTTGATGAGAATTATTATTATTGTTGTTGCTTAAATGCAATGATGTTATAAGAAGTGATGTGGGAAATTCTCATAAAAGAAGTAAAAACGTCAGTATAAATACCTAAATCTCTAATTTTTTGTTTCCCCTCATATACTAATCGATCATTCGTAAGTATTTTTACGTTACGGGTCATAGTTGCACAATTCACTTTATAATTTATCATAAATAATTAAAAATATATTACAAATTATACTATTTACTACTAATCAGTTCGCTAATGTATTAGTTGTGTGGTATCAATATTGTAACCTATTAACGATATGTAAACTACTGTGGGTTTTATTAAATTCGTCTTGTTTCTTTCTTGTCCCTTAGCTCATCATCACCACCATCATCAACGTTCGTCATTAGATTCATTGAATATGGAATCTAATCTTAACAATAATATTAATAATAATCCGGGTTCTATTACTATATATTCAACTTCAGAATCCCAAGGCTCATCTCGACATTCACGTAGATAAATATTAAACATCGATGAAAATCACATCAGTTTTATTCTACGATCTTATTCTCTCACACACACACACTCTCTCTCTCTCTTGTTTTTCCTTAACTTTCTTTCTCCTCTCTGTCTCTCTCACATACACAAACTCTTATTACAAGTGATCACATAATCATCATGTTCGATCGCATTTAGTTAATCTTTTCCTATGAATTGCACAGTTATCGTGAAAACATCTTCTGAGTTGTATCATATTCTTTCTTATCCTCTCTCTCCGTAATTAAAGTACTTTCTAATATATAGTTTTTTATAAGCTAAACGTTTAATCCTTGTACGCACGTTTGTGTGTGTATTGATACATGCGCATGAGAGTAATCAATTTTTGTTCCCTATCCAGTGTATCTTTCTATGATAGACAGTATTGGCAGCAAGTTGACAAATAAAACGAATTGCTCTGTTTGTATACATCAATCCTCTTTTTCGTCCTACAACTTGTCGGAAAGAGGGGTTAAACAACATTTCTTACAAAATCATAGAAGTGGAATAGCTTTTCAGTAAAATAGAAAATCCTATACTATCCCATTCGTTTCTTTCCATTTAAGTCACTTAAATTATTACTCAGAGGCAAGTTGTTGTGCTCTACGCACGTTTGTTGTATGAGTGGGAAATGTTTGTAATTCAAATTATTTACTTTGCCCGTTGCACTAATACGTTAAATCGGTACTACACATTACATGTATTTGTGAGTTCAGTAGTTATTAATCATGTGTTTACATTTGTCGGGATACCACTATATTCTATTGAAGAAAGAGCATACGTAGACCGCTTCATGTTTGAAAGGCCTCTGTGTACTTATGGAAGGGTGATCCTAAAGGAACTGACATAGATTGTATATACTCTTCGTCTAAGCGTTTATCTAATTTGAACGTCAATTATAAAATATATCTAAAGCTCCCTAGAATAGCTCTAGAATTCTAATGAATGAAAAGTATGCATATTGGTAAGTGTGGCCTCAATCAGCAAGTATTATGATGTGCTTACTGATGCGATAAGCCTAACATGGAAAGGCTGGGAAGCAGCAGCTCATTGGTAAATAACTCCAGATTATTGACGATATGTTTTTTAACACATAAAGAGGGTTTCAGCTTGCGTATAGTCACGGCTTCGATGAAACTTGGTATGCGACCTTAAAAACTCTTGTATAACACTACATTGGCTGACGTTTTATTAACCATATGACAGGTCTCCATCCTGTGATCTTATTTGACCATTGGAATTCATCTGTTTCTGTAGCTATTTAAGTATGTGTCCAACCCCTTTTTATCGGAGATCACGATTACACCTGTCTGTGTATGTGTTTCCGCACATGCATGTAAATTGATAGACGCAATAGAATGTGGCGATCATTTACATGGTGTTTACGTTTCTAGTGAAATATAGATCTTGAGTTTTCGATAGTGATGAGTTGGGCTACGTAAAAGGTTTTACTGATATTCAGAGTTCACGCCTTTTTCAAAATAAGCCAATTTGTGTCATGTCTGAATGGTAGGGAAAACTATGATCGGTCTTCGGGTGACGAAAATGTTTTAGGTCTCATCATCTTGCTACCTTTCCGATGGTTTATAAACCTTAATGAGCAACCGTTATTCATCAATGTTTCAATTAAGGTATGTACATCCCCCTCAATGGTATCGCTAGTACAAGTACGACTGATCCTATTGAATAAGCCCCTTATAATTCCACGTTTGTACCGGATTGAACAGTGACCATGGAAACTAAGATACTTCTCTGTCCATATCAGCTTTCTATATACAGAACGTTTGATGGAACCATTATCTCTCTTACTGATCAGTATGTCTATAAAAAGGACCCGGTTATTCCACATAAACCATAAACACATCGGCCACCAATGATCATAAACAGCTACCCATAGCTATGCCATCGATCAGTCTAAAATGCTCTTCCTCAAAAGCGAATTTCACATTGTCAGTACGTAGTAACAATAATAAATCTCTAAAAGCTTTGACAGGCAATGTCACTTGAAGACTATTTAGTGGGACGTAGTCACACAAAGCACCAATGGTCTTTCTAAGAGATAAATTTGTACACAAACTGTTTACATCAAAGGAGGACATTGTCTTGGTTTCTGTATTAGCATTCAATAAGTAACTAATTGATTCCAATCAATATTTCAAAGAATACTTACAAGATTGGTGTCGAATAGGGTTTAGTACTTTTTCAGCTATTTTCCAATGCGTGTAGGTGACAGACACATGAATAGAATTAGACGTAAGGGGATATTGCACTTATGAATTTTTGGTGATGCATATAAATGAAGATTCACCGAACCCATATGTTTTAATAAATTAAACTTTTTTGTTCATAACATTCACGTTAAGGAAGTTTCTTTCTGATTTACGTAATACGTCACAGTCAACATTTGCCATAAATTTGCTTTCATGACTGACAATGGTTGTTATTTTATCAGTATTACTTCGCAATTCTTTTAATGCCTTGAAATGCTGAGAAGTTAATATACTTGTTTACTTTAGTCCAGGGATACCAAACTAATGCGCTATATCCACTAGTTCAGCATTGTACAAAGTTTGATTCTCTAAGAATGAAGGGGTTAGTGTTCATTCGATCATAGAGGTTTTCGAATTGGATGTTAATTGCCAATCAACATGTTTGTTGTAGGAACAGAGAAATTGAAACCCGGAGAAAGTGCTCCCTTTTCATGAGCAAACAATACAATGAAGGATAAATCAGGGAATATCTATTATAATTGATTAGGAGACGAATTGGCATGATAGTTAAAAGCCGTGACCAGTGGAGTTGAATGTGAAGCAGTTACCCATCTATGACAATGGTAGGTGTTCGCTCAATGACGCCGGTTCATTGAAGTTGGATAGCAATGGTGTTGGATATTGGCTAGGTAGTTTAAAAGGTAAAGGTTCACTAGCGATACCGATGGCCTTGACTTTATTTCTGAGTGCGGAATCGTCTATATGCACTGCTGAGGAGTCCCACATTAGGACGAAACGACCGTCCAGTGCTTTCAGGTTCTGAATGGATTTCGAACACTGGTCGTTTCGTGATCTCAATGAACTTCAACAATTTCCAATCTGTCATACGTATTCAAATATCCATTTATTTAACTAATAATTTTATTTTGCATTACAGATTAACGCGTAGATTATATTAAGTTTCCAAGAGAAAGTAGATACTACATTCAGAAGTTTATGTATTTAGCACTAGTTCACCCTCATACCATGTTCACTTACAATGTATACATAAGATGAATAATATAAACAATTTTAAATGTTCATTCACATTAAAAACACAATACATGTGAACATGGACATAGATACAAATGTTATAATAAACAAATTATATTTAATATTATGATATTTATTTTAATGAACCAACTGAATTTAAGAATTTCACCTTTTCATATTGTTTATTGTTCGTGATTTAAATTGACAGTATACACATTTATGCACTAGCCTATATGGGTATGAATGGTTGATGATGAATATAGACAGTTGACATTAGGTTTTACTAGTCATATATTCATATTTTATATGATTTTACTTATATAAATGCTAATTCATTATGTGCTTTCAAAACACTAAAATTAAACTCATATAGAGTATTTTGAAATGTTTTCAGTATCAACTTATTTATAGTTTAAATAGTTGAATAGTTCAAAACAAACAAGTTCTACTTAGTTACATGTAATTTTATAAGGCTATTCGATAAATGTTAGTCAATGCTTTGAATTGTTTTAATTCAACTGTGGAAAGATTTGTTGAGATGCACTGATTCATTTGAGAAATATCGGAATTGAAGTAGGACGTTTATGAAGACGGTCTAATTTGAGAGTAGTCAGTTAGCTGTGGTGGTCGTTATTCAATATAATTCTTCGTATACAGTTCGTCTTGATAACCTTCACTAGATAACGCCCCAACGGTGTATTAATCAAAAAGCAAACGCGAAGTTTCGATTACGTTTATTATTGGACCACACACAAATATCCAAATTTACAAGTACGCTAAGCAAGCATGAAAGAGTAGTGCCGTAAAGCTAACAGGCAAGAAAGTGAGCGTGAGAGTAGAATGTGCGAGCGAGTCAGAAAGTTCGCGAGTCAATGAGACAATGAACATGATTAATATATATATAGTGAAAGGAATGAATCATTGAATCAATTAAGTGACTAATAGTAAGGCTAGCAGAGTGAATATATGCGATGCTCAAGCATACATATTTATACAAGTGTAACAATAATAAAGGTACAAGGAGATAGATAAGTTGTTATTGTAATGATGACTTCGTCCGTTAAATAAGTTAACGAAAGGGCTTAACCAAATTAAATGTGAGCAAACTCAATTGCACTTGAGCTGCTATACAGCTATGGAAATCCAAGTCTTCGTTATTAAGGAGAAAACGTTTCGGAAGAATTTTGTATAAACGAAATACACCCATTGAAACATTAAATAAGAAAAATTAGTTCCGCAAAGAGTTCTCTTTTCGGCGAATTCATTTTCAAAGCTGTACAATCGCAAATATATATACTTATTTTTACAGGATGATAATAGTACTGATAATAAACTTGTTATACATGGTGACAGTGAGATTAAATAAACAAAAGTATTAAAAATTTTATAAAACAAGGAAAGTTTGATAATCATTTGATTGTTAATGGCTTAAATATTTATCAAAACATAGATAGGGAAATTATCATTGGGAAAGGATGGCTCAGCATGATAAAATGTTGAAATTGATCATGGAAATAAAAACAAACCAGTTGGGGGTAGAAGATTTAAGGGGAAGGTGAAAGGTGAAGCAGATGTCTGTAAAGGAACAAGAGAAAAAATTTTTCATACATTAAGACCAAGGTATAAGAAGAGATTGTACCAGTCTCTTTTGCACACATAATTCTGGTTTTTCCAGGTGTATAGTTATTGCTTCGGCGATGCAAAGAAGATGCAGTCTGATTGCCTTAGTAAGATTTCTACTTACCTTGTAGATGACTTTGAATGCAGAGTCTGTCTTGATTGAGTGACCTGTGTTCACAAAGTGTTCGATTATAGAACTTCTTACTAAGCCGTTGCCTCCTCTTTTTAGCCACGCCGGACAATGTTCTTGAATTCTTTTGGATAAAGTACGCATCGAACGACCTATATACCTAGCTCCACATGAGCAGGTAAATTGGTAAATGCACATTGAGTTGGTCAGATGTGATAATTTATCTTTCAGATTATTGGTAAACAATGATCGGCTGGAGAATAATATTCTCAATGTTGCTGCGGGGAATGTTCATTTTAAAGAGTCCGAAATTCTCCTCTTTCAGACATATGTGGCTCTATCTCCTTTGAAGTCGATGTTCATGTATAGGGTTTTCTTTTCTACTGTAATTATTTGCATTTTTTGGCGTTCTCGGCCTCATGTTCTTATCAATGAATATCGAAGGACACCCGTTTTTGATAAGTATCTCTTTTAAAAGGCCCAATTTTTCATCTATGACTTCTGGGCTACAGATTATTCGTATTCTTGTAGCGAGTGTTATTATTAAGTTTCTTTTTCGGCTGATGGGAACCCAGCTGCGGAAACTTGATAGTTGGCCATTCCACATGGGTTTCCTGTAGATAGATCTTTTTAAAGTACCATCTTGCTTTCTTGTCATTTCCACATCGAGAAAGTGAATATTTTGTTTGTTTTCAACTCCAAGTGTGAATTTTATTGATGGGTGACAACTGTTAAATGTATGTAGGAGATGACTTAAATCACATTTATTGTCACAAATGATAAAGGTGTCATCCACGTACCTTTTATACAAGTGGAGGTTTTCTATAATTGTTTTGAGTGGGTTGTTTTCTAAACTGGCCATGAAGCAATCTGCCAGTAATGGACCAAGTAGGGAAACCATTGCTATACTATCCTTCTGTCTATAAATTCCATCGTTGAATGTGAACTGTACATTGCAAGTGCAACGTAGTAAGTTCCTTCAAATAAGCATTCGGTATTCCAATGCTTATCTTATTATTATTTATGTAGTTGCATATAAAATTAATGGTCTCTGTGAGTGGAACATTAGTGAATAATGATTCGACATCCAGAGATAGCATAATTTTGTCACTTACATTCACTTCTTTTATGTGCTCGATAAATTCAAAAGTATCATGTACGGAATGTTTACAAATGCGTTTTCTAACGGGTTCTAAGAGATTTGTCAGCCACTTTGTTATAGAACGGTAAGGGGATCCTGACATATCAAGAATTGGTCTAAGAGGTAAGTCAAGTTTGTGTATTTTTGGCAGACCGTATAATCGTGGGATTATTGATGCTGTTGGTTGTATGCGCTCAAAGACCTGTTCGTCGACTAACTGCTCATTTTTCATTCTTTTAAGAACATCAATCAGTTGCTTTTCTATACTTTCAGTCTTGTTTTACTCATTGATTGGTTTAGAGAATTTGGTGTCATCTGATAATAATGTTATCATTTTTTTCCACATAAATCTTGCGATCCAGCAGCACTAAACCAGCACCTTTATCTGGACGTGTTATAATCAAGTCGATATTATTTCTAAGTAGTTTTATTTGATTTCTATGTTCTTTTGTTAGAAGACTTTTGCCTGTTACTTTTGTGCTAATATATTGGTTGCAGCTATCGAGAAGAGTAGATTTGAAACGTTGGAAATCTTGATCAGAGATTGAATTAAAACCATTTGTTTGTTTGATTAAGTTTTCGAATCGGGTATGTGTGTGGATTTTGTTAATTTTTTCATTTATGTCACAGAATTTTGTCCCCAAAGATAAGGCTTCTAATTGTACATTTGTTAAGGATATTGAAGAATGATTAAACACACAGTTCTCAAGATTGCTAGGAAATTTATGTTGTGTTTCTGTGGATTTTAAACTTTTAGTGAGGTCCGATATTAAGTTTTTCGTGCGTTTGTCGATAACTGTGGTAACATATTCGGTGAAAAGATTGTGTTCGTTAGGTGAATTTTTTATACCTTGAAGGTAGTTAATACCGTTGGCTGATGGATCATAGAAAACTATGATCCAACTGGACCATTATATCCACACTTACAAGTTTGAATGTACAGAGATTTGGATTGGATTCCATAATAGAGTAGTGGATGCTAGCTAGAAATAAATATTCGTCCATTACTCTTTGCACTTATAATTGTTCTGAAGTCGATATCTTGTAATTATTGCCTAAATACCATTTGAACTATGATACCCACTGAGGTACCAGATCATTTTCTGGGTCATAGTAACCAATGTGATTTATTATTACTATAGACATTTAACATTTAAACTTAGTCACTAACCGATAATTCATTTACATTTACATAAAAAATTGTCAATTTAACACAACAAACATCCCTTTAATGTTCTATATGATAAGAAAGACTCAATTTTACATAGTGTATTTAGTTATATATTCAGTTACCTATAATATTTGTTTAGAACAATAATTAGACAAAATAATGAATAAATGAGAAAAATACTGAAGTTCAACAAATAGTTTGTAGTATTGAAGTTCCCTAAACCTACTTCAATTTAGTGGGGATAAGAAGATAAGTGAATAGTTCACGTGCACAATGAGACAGTAATTTACTGACGACAATATCTAAAGGTCAGTATATATTAAAATATATGATCTATCAATAGTATTGTAAAGGTTTTAAATTCAATTGAGGTTTTACTATAGAGGCACTATTTGAGAGTTTCTAATTATGTGTTTTTAATGGTTCCCCAACTACGTATCGTTTCACAATAAAAACTGATCTTGAGCTAATTGAATTAGTCAACAAAATGCTTAGTTCATTCAGATGTAAAATAAAATAAACTAGTTATATGGTTTGCGGAGAATACGTTGGAAAATGTGTTTACAATAGTTAATAGAAATCAGTGAATTAAGTGTACATTCGTAGTGCAGACTGTATGTCACACATAGAATATTTTAATTTTATGAAACTTACCATTCGATTCCACTGCAGCCCAGGGAAATGTTGCATATCCGGAAAAGATGAATTACAGCCTGACTGGCTGAGAGAAGGATGAGATAATGATTTGTCGATTGGTTATTTTTGGTGTATAGACATTATATTAAAAATTTGTTGATCACTGAGAAGTAACCGACGTTATATTTTTCATATATTAGATTTTGATCGAATTCTTTTAATCAATTCACTTCAAGCATTTAACAAATAAGGCAGTGTACGATATATTGAGTCTTTTAGACTGTGTCATATTTCAACTTAGCTGACAGTATTTACTTACTTAATTACTTACGCCTGTTACTCCTAATGGAGTATAGGCCGCCGACCAGAATTCTCTATCCTACTCTGTCCTATGCCTTCTTTTCTAATTCCATCCGGTTCTTGTTCATTTTTCTCGTGTCATTTCCATTTCTTTGGCCTTCCTCTCCTCCTTCGACCTTGAGGATCTCATATAAGGGCTTGTCCTGTGACGCAGTTCGGTGCTTTCCTCAATGTGTGTCCTATCCACTTCCAGCGCTTCTTCCTGATTTCTTCCTCCACTGGGATCTGATTTGTTCTATCCCACAGTAGGTTGTTGCTAATAGTGTCCGGCCAACGGATCCAAAGTATTTTGTGTAGACAACTGTTAATAAACACCTGTATCTTCTGGATGATGGATTTCGTAGTTTTCCAGGTTTCCACCCCATACAGTAGAACTATCTTGACATTTGTATTGAAAATTCTGACTTTGGTGTTGGTTGCTAATTGTTTTGAGTCCCAGATGTTCTTCAGTTGTAAATATGCTGCTCTTGCTTTGCCGATCCGTGCCTTCACATCTGCATCAGATCCACCGTGTTCATTGATGATACTGCCCAAATATGTAAAGGTTTGTACATCTTCCAAATCTTCTCCGTCAATTGTGACTGAATTGTTGCATGCTGTGTTGTATCGGAGAATCTTGCTTTTTTATTGGGTATATTGAGACCTATTGCTGCTGAAGCTGCTGCTATACTGGTCGTCTTCTCCTGCATTTGTTGTTACGTGTGCGATAGAAGAGCCAGATCATCTGCGAAGTCTAGATCATTCAATCGCATCCTAGCTATCCACTGTATCCCGTGCTTCCCTTCAGAAGTTGATGTCTTCATGATCCAGTCGATCACCAGGAGAAAGAGAAAGGGTAAGCAACCTTGCCTGACACCGGTCTTTACTTCAAACGACTTTGTCAACTGTCCTCCATGAACAATTTTGCAGTTTAATCCATCATAGGAATTCCGTATGATATTGACTATCTTCTGAAGCACGCCGTAGTGTTGAAGAAGCTTCCATAGGGTTGTTCTGTCCACGCTATCAAATGCTTTTTCGTAGTCAATGAAGTTGATATAGAGTGATGAATTCCATTCAATTGATTGTTCCACAATGATCCGTAGAGTTGCGATTTGGTCTGTGCATGATCTATCCTTACGGAATCCTGCCTGTTGGTCGCGAAGTTGGGCGTCTACGGAGTCCTTCATCCTGTTTAACAATACCCTGTTGAAGACTTTTCCTGGTATTGAAAGAACAGTGATTCCCCTCTAGTTGTCACAGTTGCTGAGATCGCCTTTCTTTGGTATTTTGACTAGAAGTACTTCTTTCCAGTCGTTTGGTACCTGTTCCTCACCCCAGATCTTTCTGAAGAGAGTTTGGAGTATCCTTGCAGTTGCCGCTACGTCTGCTTTCAGTGCCTCAGCTGGAATGTTGTCTGGTCCTGCTGCTTTGCCACTCTTGATTTGTCTGATAGCCATGCTGATCTCTTCAATTGTTGGTGGGCCAACATCGATTGGGAGGTCCGTGAGTGCTGCTTCGATGTTGGGTGGGTTCAGTGGGGCTGGTCGATTCAGTTCTTTAGAATGTTCTACCCACCTGTTTCGTTGTCCTTCAATGATGGTGATTATCTTGCCTTCCTTGTTTTTCACTGGTCGTTCTGGTTTACGGTGATTTCCAGAGAGTTTCCTTGTTGTGTCATACAGTTGTCTCATGTTTCCTTCTCTGGCAGCCTTTTCCGCCGTCATTGCTAAATCTTCACATATTTACGCTTGTCAGTTCTGATGCTCCTCTTCACTTGCTTGTTTACTTCTGTGCATTCAGCTTGTGCCTTGACTTTTTCTGCTCTTGTCCGGCTGGTATTGATCGCTGCCTTCTTGCTCCTCCTTTCTTTAATCTTATTCAGTGTATCAACCGTGATCCAATCCTTGTGAAGGTGCTTCTTTTAACCCAGAACCTCATGACATGTTGAAGTGATTGCCCCCTTTATCTCTTTCCAGTTGTTCTCCATAGTAGTCCCTTCTCCATTGAGTAGATCATGAAAGGCCTGGAACTTGTTGCTGAGGGTTATCTTGAATTTATTGAGTTTGTCATTATCCCGAAGAAGAGCCGTATTAAACTTTTGTGATATTGTCCACCACGTTCTCCAGTGCCACCTAAGTTTCAATTTCATCTTGGCGGCCAGCAAGTGATGATCTGATGCTATATCAGCTCCCCTCTTAGTTCTCACGTCCTCCATCGTCCTCCTGAACTTTTTGTTGATGCAGATATGGTCGATTTGGTTCTGTGTGCTGTGATCCGGTGAAGTCCATGTGGTTTTGTGGATGCGTTTATGTGGGAATATAGTGCCGCCCACAACCAGTTTATTGAAGGCACATAGATTTGCGAATCTCTCACCATGTTCGTTCTTTTCTCAGTCCGTGTCGTCCCATGATGCCTTCATATCCGGTGTTGTCCATTCCAACCTTGGCATTTAAATCTCCCATCATAATGGTCAGGTCCTTTGTTGGGCACTTCTCGACGATTGACTGCAGCCTATCGTAGAATTGATCTTTAGCGTCTTCGTTGTAGTCGTTGGTAGGCGCGTAGCATTGGATGACGTTCATTGTAATCCCCGTTTTCTTTGTTTTGAAGGAGGCTTTGATGATCCTTGGTCCATGAGATTCCCATCCTATAAGTGCATTTTGTGCTTGTGTGGACAGCATCGGTGCAACTCCTTGTGTATGTGGGTCATTTTCTTCTTCATGTTCGGAGTATAACAGCAGCTCCCCTGAAGCTAGTCGTTGTTGTCCAGCTTGCGTCCAATGTGTTTCACTGATTCCAAGCACCTCTAAATTGTATCTACTCATTTCTGCAACAACTTGGCTGACTCTCCCACATTGTACGAGCGGTCTATTTAACTAAATTAATGGTTGCTCTGGTTGCCAGAGGAGGCATCAGCCTCGTGACTACCAAAGAAACACGGCTTTCGTCATGATGCGTCAGAACTCTTCTAAACGAAGACCTTCTAACTCTCAGGGAAGAGTTCAAATGGTTTGAATAATGTTTTCTGGTTATCGTTTTTTAGCGAGTTAGTTTTCTACGGAGTGGGATCGCTAACCCCACGCCAAACGCGCCTCTTTTATCCGGGCTTGGGACCGGCAATAGCTCCGGAAGGACTCCAGGCGGAGTTGTAATATTGGTTTATTATCCAGCGTGGTTTTCATATTGTTTTTGTTTATTTCAGCTTGCCTTTTAATTTTTCCAGTTGACGTTTTATTTTTCTAATTCAACCTTTATACTTCTTAGTTTAATTTGTTGTTAACACTGTTTTTTCAAAGTGATAAGTGTGTTTCAGGCGTTTCATGGAAGTTTGCATACGGTGCTGAAATTTTTTTAAAAAGTTGCATAGTTTCATCGACCAATGAAAGCATCTTAACCTTGAATTTCTGTAAGTTTAATACTTCTATAGAATTCGAATTTCTTATATCTTAACACATTTAACCGATGATATTCGGACGCTACAGGAAGCAAAACATCATTGATCCCACTGAGAGAAAATTAAAGACTTAAACCGTCAGTTCTAGAAAACAATTATCGATCATCCAAAATAGATTTGGCTTTCGGTCTTTTTGCTTTCGATTATCAGTTTATTCACAAAATCTGGAATCTTATAAAAAGCGATTAATCCAAGTAACAAAAATGAGTGTACTGCCGTATATCTAGTACTATCAGGGAAAACAACATAATTATAAATAGAAAATTTCCTTTCATTCTTTTGTTCCAAAAACTTTGGAAATTTCGATTTATCCCTTTAATTATATGACAATGTTAAACAGATAATTTTGATCAATAATCTTATGAATTTCACCATTTTTAAATAATATACAAAACCTCGTTGTTGTTTGTTAAATTTGTTTAAATATGTGCACTGAATCTACTGAACAGACTATTTGAAGTTCGGCATCATCACTATCAAGAAGAACAACCCAAAATTTATTAAAACGGTAATAAATAAAGTATAATTCGATCAAATATCGATACCTTTTTTTTCATTGATTATATCATCAGGAAAACTTTCCGAATGCAATTAGTTTATAAGAGTTTTGTCAGACAATTATCAATATTTACTCACATAAAAGAGAGTGTGAATTGTTCGCGATAGCATTAACATTCAGTGAAAGGACTGATAGAAAGAAGCCTTCAACCATGAATTATAACGGAAATAATATTCATTAAAAAAAACTATAACTACACGTCTAGACAGAAATATAGCTTTATTATTTGTAAAATTTCATATTGTCAGTTTTTATACTCAGTGACCACATTTCTCGAACGTTTAATTGTTTATGAACTATTTGTTGGTATACTTCAATATTAACGGTAATTAGAATTCGATTGATAGTGTCGAACAATGAAATCTGTCACAAAACTTTTCTCTTATATGGAACATATCCAGTATTTATCATTGTCATTCATTCAAACCAAACTCAGTAATAGGGTTGTAAGATTTATTGTCATTGGTTTAGAAGACAGAAAACAAGCACGTACAAGATAGATGGATTTCAATTGGTCAGTCTGTTTGACAATTATAACACTGATCTAATTAGACTCAAATACTGCAGTTATCTCGTGTGTGGATGATCCAAGAAGTTGATATGTAGAGTGAGAATTAAGTCTGATTGCCAGATGTTCGTTTCCTCGATGAGCTAGTGATCTTTGTCATACATTACTTAACTTGCTTAATTGTTAAACGATACTCAATTTAGATCATTTTTGTGTTGCATACTTTGTGAGTGAAAGCATTATTTTACTAAATTGAAAACTATTATTCTGGTTTGTTGTCTTGTCTGTTGAT